>BGPR01008746.1:17068-61691 GCA_013235015.1 Araneus ventricosus | reverse complement strand
TCTCCACGCTGAATTCCGATTTATGAGAGGTTTAACATAGATATAAAGAAAGAGGTTTCAAGAATAGAGAGGTTACAAAAATATTTATATGATACTAATATCATAAAGAAAAATAAATTTGAATTCAGTGTAAGTTTTGTTAGAAGAAGATGGCAGATTTAATGTTTTAGAAGATTTCCGAAAGGGAATTTGATTTAGGAATTTCCTTTTTTATAACATAATTCAGTTTTGGTCTGAAAATTTTCATTTCTTCATTTACTGATCATATTCTTCACTTCTTTATTTTAAGTAATTTATTATAAGAACTTCATCATCTGGAAACGAGATCAACAACAATGCACAGAGAACTATTTGTTAGCTTCTTATATTGAGTGTAAAAATTCTCCATTATCATTAACTAAAACTTAACACAAAAACTATGTTTGTTTTGAAGGAAGACGAAGTTATATGAATTAATTATGCTATTTCTAATCGTTGAATATGTTTTTACTGATTACTTGGAATTTGTCGAAGAAAGCAAAACTGGCAACGAAAATTTTTATTCACAGATTATCGTTGAATAACAGCAAATAATTATTGAATTCAGCAAACAATTATTGAATTGAATTTAGTGAGCGAAGAAAATAAATAAATAAAAACTTCTGCGTTTTTAAAAGAAAAAAAATACCTCCTTTGTCAGCAATTCAAAAGCTCTAAATGTTTTCATTACTATAGCAGAAAATTCTAAAACATTTTAAAATACAACCTTCAAATGCATGTGGAAATTTTCCAACATTCCAAATTTTCCAGTATTGTTCTTGAGGAAAAATATTCCTATAAAATTTAATGAGCTAAATTTTCATCACAGGTTTGAGATGTTACTGTGAAAAATGTGTGCCACGATTTTTCTGGAAAAATTTGTTTGAAACAGATTATAGAAAGAATTTCAGGCTAGATGTTCCGATAAATACAGATTTTATCAGTTTTATTAGAAGAGGAATATGAGAAGGATTAACGGAGTTCGTGAACTCAAAGGTTCTTAACCTCCGTTCATATTTTGTGCTCTGTAAGGCAAGTGGCGTTACAATTTACAACCTACTATCATGGATTGTGCCAATTGAACTTTCAGTATGTGATAACGAAATTTGAAAGATATTCGGACAACAATTGATAAATTAAAGAAATACATGCAGGTATTATTCCAGTTATGGTAGGTATTAAATAATAAATCTTAATCGGTAGTTTCGCTTTGAGATAGTCTGGAAGAGAACAAATGCCGCACTTGCGATATGTTAGAAGTGGGTGGAAGGATATTTGACTGAGGAATGAAAATAAAAAAGTAAAATAACCCGAGGAAACTTTTATTTATATATTTATTATGATATATTTATTACTAATTGTTTATTGTCAAGGATCACCACAAAAGTTCGTAACACCAAAAGTACGTTAAAGGTAACGTCCTAAAACATGCTTGAAAATTGCTTTTTTGTTTGAAAATCTAATTTGATGACTTTCATGTAGACGTCTTGTCTTTGATTTGATGACTTTTATTCGTTTAATTTATCTGTCGTAAAAGGTAAAATAAAATTTTCTCAAAAAGACACAGAAGCCTAAAAAATAGAACAGAATTTTTCAAACTTTTAGCGTTTATATGTGTGGGGACGAACCCAAACAATTATTAATTGCAAAATTAAAACTATACATATACAGATGATACATTGCGGCTGATGTCTAGAACAATAAAGATTACAGAACAGTGACGTCTGTCTATGACATCTGACACGATACTAAATATCAACGTCTGTATGTCCTAATACAAGTGATGGAGATCATTATTCCAGGTTTCACGTCGACAGCACATATTGCTCCTCACAGTTGGGCGTCTCTCCAACGATACCTTGTCTTCCTGGTGCGAGCGTCTCTCGTCATCTGTTAGATCAAGTTGTTCCTGATGAGATGGCAAAGGTAGCGGGCGCTGCTCTCTTACAGGATCAGTTTTAGTGTGATTTCTTTATGGGTACCCACATTATGGGTACATAAAATTACTATAACAAAAATGATATCTTACAGCATATTCATAATACATTAAAAACATAATAATTTTTTGGGGGTTTAGAAGTCTGTTGTCACCAGTTTTGAGTACAATAGGTTTAATTCGACAAATAGTAACTAATCTTTTGACAAGTGTGCCAAATAAGAGTATTTTTACTATCCACCAATATAAAAAAAACGTAAAAAATGATTTCATAAAAATTTTGTTCCTCAAGGTGAATATTTATTTCTAACTACGTCAATATAAGCCCAAAATTTTATTGGTAAATATAAATAAGGTGAATTCTCATCGTATCCAAAGCAGGTGTTTAAAAAGTCTTGCATTACCTTAAACTTAAATCTGAAGCAAGATTCATACAAATTTTAAAGCTTAAGAAGATGAATTTTGCTTGTTATTTTTTTAATTTTTCAATAAACCTAAGATCGGTATTTAATTATATGAATAGAAGGTAAATATGAACCATCCAAATATCGGAAGACTCGAAAGTTAGTATATAAAATTCTTTCTATGTTTGGAAGTACTTGCAGGCACTGTGGAAGTACAGCAAGCACTAAATTACAATTATACGAAAAGCAGTAAATCCATGGTAAGATCCAGAATTACTGGCAACTTTGAAAGTAATCACTGCAAGCACAAAATTTCATATAAGTAGGAGTAAAAATAGAGGAAAAGAAATGCTTTTTGTTTAAGTAATAAACTAGTAATTTTAATGCAATTTTGGTTTCTATGCTCCCCATTTTGAAATAAAATTACATTTCCATACAATCTGAAGGCATTTTGTGTGACCCACGTAAACGTAAACCTCATTAAATGAACCCGCGTTACCTTTTGTATTGTCTTTCGACATAGGGTAAGGTTGCTAAAGTCGAACCACAGTCTAAGTTCTACCTATTCCATTTTGACTTTGTTTTCATAGAATCAGCAACAGTGCGATGACTACTAGCATCGGCGATGCTAATTTCATTAATTAGAATGGAGCTTCGATGCGTTATAACTTAAACTCGAAGAAAAAAAATTTCGGTAGTTTTCGTGCATATTTCGTAAGTTGTAGTACAACAATATTATTAATAACATGTTATTTCTTAGGGTATCATTCTGTGTTATTTGAATCCTTTTATCCCTTAAATCCTTTTACGTAAAGAGCAAAATCATTCAAGAGGGACAAATGACCCTTCTAGAAAATGCCAGAATCAGGCTCAGCTGGGTTAAAGCACACATAATCATAAAAGGCAATGAAATAACAGATACCCTTGCGAAGGAGGCAACCACGGATGGAATTCCAGCCAGCCTTCCATTCCCAAAAAGTTTCCTAAAGAATCAACTACTACTGCTTTCACTCTCGCGTTGGCAAGCTAAGTGGGATAATGGTGAGACTGGCAGATAGGTTTACAGCATCAAACTGAAAATATCAAACAAACAGCTGCACTGGTCCAGAGAATGCATCCAATTCGCCACTGGCCATGGGTCCTTCCCCAGCTACCTCAAGAGATTCGGTCTCCATTCTACAGACTACTGCGGATGTGGGGAAATAGGAAATCCCCTTCACTACGCAAAGAAATGCCCACTTACTTTATCTTATCACCACAAGGAACCAAACCCAGAATTCACAGTCCATTGGTGGAAGAGCGCCCTATCCAGAAAACTCTCAAGACGAAATATAAATAATTTAATCACATTACTGGCGACTAACGAAGACCTAATTAAAAGTCAAATTACATCACCGTCACATACTCCAGCCTAGAAATAGATACTTCCCAAGATTCACCTCCTAGAACCAGAAATTCGATGAATACCCAATTGAGCAGCAGAGCACACTAGCTTAAAAACAGCAACCAGCCACCACCAATTTTTCCGTAATTCATTCGAAAAATTCACCTTTCACATCACTGCCAATCCTGGAGTAACAATTCCAGCGATCCCTCAGTATAAATATCAAGACAGACCAAAAAACCAGTCCCACGATTTTTAGGATGGTTGCGACAATAATCATCAATATAACCGGTTGTAATACATTATTCAATTCTTCTTGATCGTCGCATCGAACAACACTAACAGCTCCGAATCATGGAGCTGCAACTGTATGAAACAATGTAACTAAAGGATGCATTCTACCCTTTCACTGCACTCATATGATAACTCCTCTCGTAAATATTTTATATTATACTCGGATTTTAACACTCTATGTGCTTTTCATTTCATTCTTCTTTGTTCATGAATAATTATGTTCCCTTTTAAGTGTTTTTATATCTCATGATGTAATTTTTTTTGCTTTTGCTTTTCAATCAAGTTTCACATACTTATCCAACCGACAGTTAGCCGTTTAGGCTTCGAGTTCGGTGGTATTCTGTGGTGTTATGTGCTATTTGAATAATTGCTTTTATGCAGAAATGACGCTCTGGTTTAATTCATTCTTTTATTATATTTACTTAAAATTTTACACTTGCCGTTGCTCAAATCGTACCAGTTACGCCTTAAGGATCTTTTGCACATCTAAAGAGACATATCATTTATAGAAAGAGAATATTGTTCTTTTTAATATGTAATGTCAAATGCGGTTTTTCCAATTTTCAGGCAGGGTCCATAAACGTGGCAAAACGCACCGATAATGCTTAGAGACGAGAAGATATGGACGAGGCGTTATGAAAATTACTCAGTGGTGATAAAGGCTTCAACAAAAGTATAACATTCCTATACCAAAACTGCAACGTCACCTTCTAGAACTAAATAAACGTTAAGAATTTGGAAAACCGAAAGGGTTGACCGAAGATTAACTCAAGATATATGGTGGTTGATTGAGATTTAATGGCGCAAGAGCCAATCCTGGCTAAACTGCGCCAATCAAACGGTAAATTCTCAAAACAAATGGTAAATAAAAAATGGTAAAACAAGATAAAACTCAAGATCGAATAGTTTAACTCAAAGAAGTTTAATACAAGGTGTTTTTGTTTCATTTGCTTAGAAGGTACGACTTAGGACATAGGTGGTACGACTTAAGAACAGGTTTCCTCATTCATACCGATGTTGTTACTTAAAGATTTGTTTATTTACTTCAACAGAATACATGAATTTTGAACTTTCTTGGAATAAATAGCTGCAATATTCATAGAAGTTGTGAATAATGCAAAATTTAATCCTTCATATAGTAAAACCTGCAATTTGTACACTTTTTTCCTTAGGGGGTACGACTTAAGCAACCTATTTGCCTTTTGAGAACTAAAAATATTTTGATTTTTGTCATGAATACAGAGAGTCTGGTTTTTTAATGAAACAATTATTAAAAATTTTATTTAATCTAATTGAGTTTTGCTAACTAATTGTTGGTGATGAACCTGAATTCAGCCGGCAAAACTGTGAACAGCTTCCGTCTGATTTCAACTCCTGAAAAATACAATACGTTACTTTTATACCAAGATTAATATTATCTGACTTTAGAGTGGTGTTTTCACTAATTTCTCAGCTAATCAATAAAGAACTCGTTTATGTTTGAAAAAACTTCGCTATAATTTTAGATTGCATCAAGGTCGAATCTAGAATATTTGCTTTCAATTCATCACTATTAAGTAGTGCATTTGTATTGCTTTCCGGTTATTTGGGAAATAGGTCTTTCTTTGAATAAAAAGCAAACAAAAGTACCTTTGTTTAAACAAATCAGCAGTATTGATCATTGGACAGCAGTGCACGAAAATACTTCCGAGTCGTTGCTTTAAGAAACTACTGCTTTTTTAAAGCCACGAAGCCACTCTGTTGTATATTGAGTTGGGTCCAACTGAATATGCAACAGAATTCATAGATTAAATTCAGTGATTGAATTGGAGGTAGCAACCCATAATTCAAGAACCCTTACTTTTACCCTACATCTTTAAAGCCAATCCTCAATCTAAGTGTTGGCGATAAATAATCTCATTAGCAAAGTCGCCAATGACGAATCGAAGACTGTCGATGGGACATTTGTAAACAGCGTGTTAGCGCCGAGTCTATTAATATCAGCAGAATTTGAGCAATCCATTTAGGGTCGTCCATTAATCACTTTAGCATCCGATAATACGAGCTGATAGCAATGGTCGTGGGAGGGAACAGGGCCTGAAATCAATTCCTGGAGAGCACACTGATAGACGTGGAATGGGGGCTGAGTGATTAAATGGGTTATTTATCTCATTATCACACAATGAGGCGAGGTAAAAAAAAAGAATAATATTCGTTGATTTGAGAATTTAGAAAGTCAATTCGATCAAAATTCGATAAACGATTTGGTGGGAAACGCGAAGACACGGATAGACCTGTCCGAAAATATTTTAAGTAGATAATTTCACCAAAAAGTCTCTATTTGGCTACCTACTACTCTTATCAATTCTTTTATTTAGGCAGTTTATTTAATGGTATCTATATTATATAAAACGCTTATGCGTGGCGCAAAAGGACATTTATTTCTTTCCCCACGTTGGCATCGATCAGTTTGTTTACCAATCTCAACCCTGACGCCGAGATTCTTGAATTAGTTTGAAGTTGGAAACAGCGATTTTTTTTTCGAGTTTAGATCGTTTGAATTAAATAAGTTTCAGTCGTACAGTTTGGAATAGACAAATGAATGAATGTGTGCTTCATACTGTATGTCCTTTTCAGCTAAAAGTTTCTGAAAAATTGGTTTATTCATCTCTCGACAGCTCAAATGTTCTGAGTTCCATCTATCCAGAGAAAAATAGTATACCTTCATTCACTTAATAATAATTGGAGGGAGTATGTTTACATGTGCAGAGGCAACATTTAGTTTAAAAAAGTGCATGTTTAAGATTTTGAAGAAAAGAACGATGTTTGAAAATTTTGAAAAAGGGTATCTGTAGTGTTTGGCTACCGTTGGCGATGATTGATCGGACGCTTGGCGCAACTCCTCTAAGGGTTGCTTTCTGTAAACGAGTCAGTTGGAGTGGCGACCTCGAGAGGTGAGGTGAAATATTTAGGCCTAGTGGTCATTATTATTTTTGAATAGCTCTGGCTTTTAAGGTGCTACGTACCGCACTGTAACTTTTATATGTGTTGTTTGTCTTGTGTGTGTCTAAGTATGAATAGAATTTTTTTTCTCTAAAATCTGGTGTTTTTCATTTCGAAAAGACAGCAACACGAGAACACGCTCTCTTTCGAGAACCAGAGCTTAGTGTTGACAGATTTGATAAAGTAAAAGCGGATGGAAATTTGCTTGTAAAAAAATGTTTAAAAACGTGAAGAAAGAAGACATTGTAACGGTCTTAACTGAACTCGGTGAAACGGTAAATATCGACATGAAGATGTGAGTTCTGAAACTAGTAAGGAATATTTGGAAGATGCACAGTTCGTTAAAGACTTTTTGATCTCTACTGTGGAAAATAGAAAGACAGAAGAAGAAAATCGAAATATTCGGAAAGAAGAAACCCGGCGCAGTATAGAGCGAGAACACAAATTGGAATTGGCTAGAATTCGAGCTACTCGAAATGACGAAAGCAGAAGTCCGCCACCTAATGTGACTAGCAACGGGGATGGCGATATTTCTCTGGATAAGCTCATTAAGGGAGTGGAAATTTTGACGATCCCAGTGCCAAGAAAAACAGAATCTTGGAATTTATTTTTCGACTCGTTGGAACGAGCTTACAAGCACAAGAAAGTCCCTGAAGAATTCCAGGCAGAAATTGTATTGAAACTTTTTGGAGATAAAGCGTCAAATGTCCTTGTTTACATTAAAGAAAAAGATTTAAAGGACTACGCTAAAGTGAAAGCTTTGATTTTAAAAGAATTTGAACCAACACCTCAGGCGTGCTTGGAAAACTTTCGAAAAGCGAAGAGAAATTCAGGCGAAACTCATATCCAGTTTGTCTCCAGACTCACTTCTACATGGGAATATTATTGCAAATTACGTAAGGTTGAAGATTATGAATCCCTAAAAGAACCGATTATTTCAGATAAATTATTTCAAGCATTAGATAATGACACCGCTTCCCACATATGCTTGAAGCAAGGTGAAAAATGGTTAATTTCCCAGGAATTGGCAAAAGAGTGAGACATTTACTTTCGAGCAAAACAGAAGTCATTTGACGAACCCCGGAACGATTTGAGAAGAACTTTTTCATCGGAAAAATACGTTCTCCCTCATGAGAGAAGAGAAATTTCAAGAAGGGATAATGGTATTCTAAAACGAAAGGAATGTTTCGTCTGTGGAAGTCTGCTGCATTTAGCTAGAGAATGCCCGGATAAACGCAAAAGAAATGAATTTGTGCCGAAGCAGAACGATAAGAATACTCACAAGAATTCCAATAAGAACAGATCTGCAAATCAAGAATCTGTAGTCGCTAAAGTTGATTCATCACATTTGCAATCAGAATCTTGTTACGCCTTTATAGAAGAGCAACATTTATATTCATTCGAAAGAAATCAAAGCAATCATTGATTCCGGAACACAGATCTCAATCGTCCATTCGTCATTGATACCCGATTTACAGGATCAAGAAAGAAGTAAAATTTTGCTAACTCCTGCCTTTGGTGGACAGAGAGAAGCGAAAATCTGTCGAGTTTCCATTTATTACAAGAACAGTGGAAATAATTTATTCAACAACGTAGATACGCTAATAGCAGTTACAGACAAGCTAAATGTGCCCTGTTTGATAACTCCTGGAATTTATGAATTACTAGTTAATTCAGCGGATGATATCTCTCACGTTTTTGATGGCGAAATAAACAGCGAACAAAAGGCGCTAACTTTGCATTCTGAGGCAAAACGGCCGGAAACGGAATCTTTTTCCCCTCAGCAATCTTCAGAAGGCGTTGGGGAGGAGGAAATATTGGAGCAGCCAATAAAAGTGAGGCGCAGTGACGTAAGCCCTTCAACTAGAACGAAGCAGGAGATTTCAGAAGTGCTGGAAAACGCCGATGACGTCACGAGTTCAACCGGAGCTACGAGGTTACGAGAGGAGCAAAGATCGTGGCCGTCACTGAAAGAAGCTTTCCTGCAGTGCAAAGCTAAGAGGGGAAATTATTCGTTTATCGATGGTCTTCTGCAACATACGGATAAGATATTAGGACAGCCTGTGACACAACTCGTTCTTCCACAGAATAGACGACAACAAGTTTTGAAACTAGCTCATGAATCTGTATTGGGAGCACATATGGGCATGAGAAAGACTAAAGAGAGGATTCGCTATTCTTTCTACTGGCCTGGGCTTTCCCAAGATGTGGAAATATTTTGCAAAACATGCAAGGAGTGTCAGTTGAGAAGTCCTGAAAAGAAAACTGACAGAATTCCAATTACCCCTGTCTCTAGACCTGACTTACCTTTCCAGGTGATAAACGTCGATATTATTGGACCTATAGAGCCTCCTTCTGCACGAAAATATAAATACGTCCTGTGTCTGATGGATCAGCATTCTCGCTGGCCCGAAGCAGTTCACTGAGGAGTTTAACAGCAAAATCAACCTGTGATGCTTTACTTGAGATATTCATGAGAATTGGGATACCGAATGTTATCGCCAGTGACCGAGGGACAAACTTTATCTCTAAACTTACTCATGAATTTCACAAGAGGTTAGGATCCAGTCCAAAATTTTCTTGCCCTGGATACCCAGCTAGTAACGGGTTAGTCGAAAGATATAAAAAAGTCTTGAAACAAATGCTTCGTCACGTGATAAGAACTGACCCTTCGAATTGGGATAAGCATATCCCATATCTTCTATTTGCATATCGAGAAGTCCCAAATTTGTACCACTGAAGTCTCACCATTCCAACTGATGTACGGGAGATAAGCAAGAGGGCCGTTGGCAGTATTAAAATCATCATGGTCTGGATAGGTCCCTTTACCAACAAACATCAGTCAGTCTGCAGTGGATTACCTACAAGAGCTAAAATTAAAAATGGAGCAGGTTGCTGAACAAGTGAAAGTATTTGCCGAGAGGAAACAATAGACTTATGCGGATTATTTCAACAGGAAAACTACATCCAAAAGTTTCACGCCTGGAGATCAAGTATATTTACTTATTCCAGACTCGAGCAATAAGTTGTATGCTCGCTGGACAGGGCCCGGTGCAATTATCAAACATATTCCACCGCACTCCTACTTAGTTAAATTACCTGATGGAAGGAAAAAACAGATCCATGTGAATAAAATCCGGAAATTCCAGATGAAAGTCAATACGATTGGAATCATTTTTGAGAACGAAGAGGAATTTGGAGAAATAACAGTGCCAGAAAAAGATTATTTATTGCCTTCGCAGAAACTGGAAATGGATTGTGAAGTAGACTTGGATCATTTAAATGAGCTTCAGAAAGAAAAAATAAAAGAGCTCCTAATAAAACATCAAGGACTATTCACCGGCAAGCTGAAAAAAGCCAAGGTCGAAGGACATAAAATTCAATTGATACCTAACATGGAAAGAAAGAAGCCCTATGTATATCGAATTCCAGAAGCTTTAAAGGGAAAAGTGGATGAACAGATAGGAGAGCTATTAGATGCAGGATTAATAGAAGAGAGTGATTCAGATATAGCTCATCCAGTAGTCTGTGTTTACAAGAAGGATGGGAGTGTTCGACTATGTGTAGACTACCGAACTTTGAATGCCGTCACAAAACCAGATGCTTTTCCCATGGAGAATGCTGTTGACTTAATGTATAATATAGGAAAAGTCAACATCATAACAACCTTGGACTTGCTGAAAGGATATTGGGCAATTCCGATGGAAGAACATAGCAAAGATTATACTTCATTTAAAACTCACAGAGCCCAATACCGGTTTAATGTTTTACCTTTTGGACTCAAAAATGCCGCAGCGACATTTTAGAGTTATGAATAATTATCTGAAGGAATTTAGTGAATTTGCAAGGGCCTACATTGATGACATAGCAATCTATTCAGCTGACATCGGAACTCACTTGAAACATTTAGACTGTGTATTTACGAAGTTAGATGAGCTGGGATTCACTGTTAACACCAAAAAATGCTCTTTCGTAAAAAACCAAATTAAATATCTTGGGCATATAATTGGCTCAGGGAAACATCTACCTGACCCAGATAAAGTTAAAGTTATACGAGAATTGGAAGCTCCTCGAACAAAGACCCAGCTAAGGAGTTTACTTGGATTGATGAATTACTATTGTGATTATATTCCAAACTATGCTGACATAGCTCCCCCACTCATCGAGATGACAAAGAAAAGAGCCCCAGAAATCTTCGACTGGAAGGAAATACATCAGACAGCATTCCAGGATCTCAAGGATAAGCTGTCAAAAACCCCAGAATTGTATACACCAACGTTAGAGAAACCTTTCATCATACATTCTGATGCTTCTCAAGTAAGCATAGGAGCCTGCCTTTCTCAAGAATGTGATGGCAAACAATATCCCATTTGTTATGCAAGCCAAAAACTGACCCCAGCACAACAGCAAATGGCCTACGATCGAGAGAGAAGCCTATGCGATAGTTTGGTCCTTAAAAAAATTTGGGCCTTGGATATTTGGCTCACCCATAAAAGTCATCAGTGATCACAATCCTCTGACTTTTGTTGTGAAAAATGCTTCCCAATCATCAAAACTGCAAAGGTGGACACTTGCCCTCCAAAATTATGACCTCCATATAGAACACTGCCTAGGAGGTAAGCTTGTTAATGCTGATGCTCTATCTAGATTGCCTGTCTTGTATACCAATGAGAATGACTAATGTACGAATAATTTTTTTTGTTTTGGTGTATGTAAAAAAAATGCCATTTGTATATTCAAATATGTTAAAGTTTTCATCAACTGATACTAAATTTCTCTTGATTTAATTTGGATGTAAATGTTGTTTAGTGGATATTTTGTATTATATATTTTTGTTTAGTGTTTTGTAAATTAATTCATGAATACTAGGAATTAGATGGCTGGACTTAAGAACAATGTGCGGTCCGCCAAGTTGAATTGTTTTCGTCGCCAAATTGATTTCTCGCCAAATGTGGTAACCTTCCAAAATTTTGTGAGATTCTCTTTTTTTGGCAACCTTAAAACTTAGCGCCAGAATTTGAATATTGCTGTCTCTTCCTTTTGCCCTCAGGCGTTGAAACCGTGTGGTTGGTTTTTGGACGGTAATTTAATTCCGTTAATTCCGTTCGGTTTTTTGCTCTTTGGTTCATTCCAGGTCCTTCCATAATTCCCGTTATGTCTTGTCTCGTTAAACATCGCGCTTTCGAAAGCCAAGCTGGTATGTATGACTTGGAATTTTTGTATGGATTGAAGAAAGGCAACAAGAAAGAAGTGATTGCATGGTGTATGAGTATGGATATGATCGCGAAAGAGTATGTTTGTCCGACATGTGGAGAGAAAATGGTTTTGACTGAAATTGATTGTTCGGATGGTTATGCCTGGGTTTGTCGAAAGTTTGTTGTGAATGAGCATCATATTAAAAGGACCGTGAGAAAGGGCAGTTGGTTCTCGGAAAGCAAGTTGACGATGCCTGCGGTTTTGATCCTCACATATTTGTGGGTGAAAAAAACACCGAATGAATGGATTACGGATGAAATGAATGTGTCCGAGCCAACTGTGGTTGATTGGAAAAGTTTTTGCAGGGAAGTTTGTGTGGATAGGCTTGTGAAAGATAGTAAAGAAAAGATTGGTGGTGTCGGAATGATTGTAGAAATAGACGAAAGTAAGTTTGGTAAAAGGAAGTATAACAGAGGTAAGCGCGTGGATGGTAAGTGGGTGTTTGGTGGTGTCGAAAGAGGGAGCAAAAGGAGTTTTTTTGCGTGGTTGAGGATCGAACGGCAGAGACGTTGATCGAAATCACCAAAAAAAACGTTGAGCCTGGGACCACGGTGCTTTCGGATTGCTGGCCTTCTTATAATGGCTTGACGGCGGAAGGCTATGTGCACCACACCGTCAACCATTCTAAGAATTTCAAAGATCCTGTAACGGGTGCCCATACCAACGGCATCGAAGATACCTGGAATGCGATCAAAACCGACTTTCGAAAGCAGGGGACAAGAAGAGTTGAAGGGCAGTTCGACACGTATCTTGCAGAATACATGTGGCGGAGGAGCCATCGAGGTGCCCCAATGAAGTCTCTCTTCCCCTCCTTCATTCGAGGCGTCACGGAATTATATCCGCCTCATACGCAAGATACGGTCAAATAAGTAAGTTCGTTCTTTAAACAAATATCAATTGTTTTATTATATGTAATTGATAAATTATGTATTTCATTCATATCATATGTTTTATGCAGCGAATAGGGGGGTTGGGGGGGGCAGGAGCCCCCCCACTAAATGCAGAAGTATTATATTCTATAATTTCAAAATTAATTTCTAATGCATCATTTTATCCTGAAAATTTCACTTAAAAATTGATAAATTTCATGCTAAATTTAATACAATTTCATGTACTATTTCCAATTTCATGTACTGTTGACATTCTTTGCTATGACTCTAATTGGAATCGCCGCCATCTTGAAACCATCCAAGATGTCGGATATTTGGCGACTTTTTGGATGGTTGGCGAGAAACCGCTTCAAAGTTTGGCGAGAAACCGCACACTGTTCTTAAGTCTTACCGGACATAATAAGTGATATGGCAGAACTAGAAGGTTTTGTTTAGAAATTTTGTTATTAGCTTATGTCTGAAGTGTAAAGTATCTTTGAAAGAAAATTTTTCTATTTTTTTTATCCAAAAGAAAAAGTACCGGAAATGTGTTTCAAAATAAAAATTGGATCTTTTTGTTTTGTCAATATGCATAAAGTGTTCCTTTTATTTGATATGTTATACCGGAAATGATAAACTGAATCATACTTTTGTTTTTATTAATGAGTGTTGATATTGGAACTGTAGTAGTAATAATATATAATAGGAAACTTGATATGGTAAACTGTATTTTGTTGGTGTTTTAGGAAAACTATTTTATTACGCGTCATCTTTGTAGAACTTGTTATTTTGTGAACATGTTAAATATGAAAATTAATACAATTGACTTATTTTAAATGTACTAATTGATTATGTGAAAAAAGGAAGGTTTATTTTCCTATGATTAAAATGTACATAAAGATGTAAATTTTTTTTCAAATGCATAAATCTGTAATGTCTCAGCAACTCATCGCCCCGGTAGACAAAGTTTGTAAGTGCTTAATTCATAATTAATCATTATCTTGGGAGGGAGGTGTAGTGTTTCGATGATTGATCGGACGCTTGGCGCAACTCCTCTAAGGGTTGCTTTCTGTAAACGAGTCAGTTAGAGTGGTGACCTCGAGAGGTGAGGTGAAATATTTAGGCCTAGTTGTGGTCGTTATTATTTTTGAATATCTCTGGTTTTTAAGGTGCAACGTACCGCACTGTAACTTTTATGTGTGTTGTTTGTCTTGTGTGTGTCTAAGTCTGAATAGAATTTTTTTCTCTAAAATCTGGTGTTTTTCATTTCGAAAAGACAGCAACACGACAGTATCTAATCAATTATAAAATGCTAAGCGTAAATAATTATTATGGGTTTTAATTTTGAATAGTTAATATGAACATGTTTCAAGCCACTATTTTCTATAAACTGTTCTTTTTTACCTAAAAGGTTGCAAGATGGGTTACATCATTCTACAACAAGAGACGATTAAGAATGTTCTGAGATTTAAAACACAAATGACTACATTGAGAAAAACACTATATCTTTCTTGATTAAATAATTGTTGGAATAAGCATGTATACAAGTGGGGAAGCTTTTCTGTGAAATACTTCATAAAAATGAGTGCATGTTTAAAATTTTAGTTAAAACAACAATTTTGTAAATTTTGAAAAAAGCGATCTTATTGATTATAAAAGGCTAAAAGTAAATTATTATGGATTTTAATTTTGAATAGTTAATATGAACATGTTTCACGCCACTATTTTCTTTAAACTGTCCTTTTTCAGCTAAAAGGTTGCAAGATGGTGTACATCTTTCTACGACAAGAGATGATCAAGAATTTTCTGAGATTTAAAACACAAATGACTACATTGAGAAAAACACTATATCTTTTTGACTAAATAATTGTTGGAATAAGCATGTATACAAGTGGGGAAGCTTTTCTGTGTAATATTTTATAAAAAAAAAGAGTGCATATTTAAAATTTTGGTTAAAAAAGCAAGGATTTTGGAAATGTTTGGAAAAAAAGCTATCTTATCAATAATAAAAGGCTGAAAGTAAATAATGGGTTTTAATTTTGAATAGTTCATATGAACATGTCTGAAGCCACATTTTTTTGTTTAAACTGTCCTTTTTTTACCTAAACGGTTGTGAGATGGGTTATATTATTCTACGAAAACTAGAATTTTCTGAGATTTAAAGCACAAATGGCTACACTGAGAAAAACACTATATCTTTCTTGACTCAATAATTATTGGAATAAGCATGTATGCATGTGGGGGAAGCTTTTCTGAATTACATTTCATTGTATAGAGGGCATATTTGAAATTTTGGTGGAAAAAGCAATTATTTTAAATTTATTTTGAAGATTTGGAAAAGGCTATCTTATCAGTTTTAAACTTAAAATTTTGGTGGAATGACGTTATGTTGAAATAAACTGTTGAATAAATAGTCAAAAGTGTATGCCAAGAAGTTTTAAATGACTGATTTCTGATTGATGAAAATAATTTTGATTTTTAATCATCTTTGAATTAAAAATATTACCTTCCAAATTTCTTTCTAAGATTTACATATATATCTGTGCTACCAGAAGATTTTAATTGTAGAAACCGATGAAAAATTAATTTTAGGAGTTCATGCAATTTCAAATAATTTAAATTCACTTTTAGTAATTAATGTACTTATAATTTCCTAATACTGGCAGAAATGGATAACTGTACGGCAAGTGAGTGAAGCGAGCTGGTATCACATAGTGATCCCGAAAGAATCATAACATGATTCTTGGGTGTTGGTGAGCGGAGCGAGCAGGGGATGTTATATAAAGATTTTATAACAACTGTGCTAGGACATCCAGTGTCTTCATTGTAGCGAGCAGGGTTTGCGTAGCAAACCCCAGAGGATTGCAGCGCAATCCTCCTGGGGGTTGGCGAGCTTTAGCGAGGAGGGGGCAGAACCCCCTAGTTCTTAGAATTTGTTTGAAGTGCCAGGTTACAAATTAATAATTAACTCACTGAATTAATTAGTTTTGCCCCTTTTAAAAATATACCAAAAATGTTGAGCAGAGGCCTGTCCAATACCGATTTTAGGGTAAGAGAAACTTAAGCTGAAAAATTCAGCACTCATTGAACTCTGCTTCAGAAACCGAATTATTAATATTGAATGTGTTTTAAACATTACTCAGCTGGCTGAAAACATTAAGAAAATGGGCTAGAGACTGACAGATAAAGGGGCAGATATTGATACCCCGCAGCTCCAGTCTAGAGGGTAACAAGGGGGCAAAAAATATTAGTGCGTCTACATATAAAATTAAGCTACATATAATAGGGGCAGTGAAAAAGTAAAACTCTGGGCGCTATTCACACTTGCTGAGTAATGATGATGATTATGGGCGAAAAAATCATATTGGGCTCCGAGCGCTACTTACGTTGACTTGGTGAGTTGCAAAAAGAGACACGTCTTTACAAAATTTAGTTAAGTGAAACACTTAATGTTATTACCGCGGCAATGTAGTTTAATTAGAACAAAACCATTAATGTTCTGCAGTCTAATTTCTTACATACTCCCACATAAGAGTATGCTGAAGAATGGTTAAACATTTGCTGTTTTGCAATCACTGATTTCGAATCCCCTAAAAGAATCAATAATGACCTCTTCCAGCCTGTTTCATCACTATCGGTTTTCAGTTTATATATTTGGAAGCTTTTCGGTGATAATTTCGAAATGTATTACCCACCCACCCCAAAATTAGAGAGATTTTTTAAGGATTCTTAAAATTAAAATAGTATTATACAAACTACCTATACAATGATGCCGATTGGATTGCCATGTCCCCCCCTTATTTTCATTGTAAAAATTATTTATAATCATAATCGCAATAATTTGCACAAAGAATTAATCCCGATAATTTGCATATGGAAAATTTTCATCTCAAAAACATAATGCTCATAAATATTTTCACTCTAGCTCTTTCAACCGCGAAGAAAATTAAAAAAGTGCTTTAAAGTAAAATACATATTATGGTCTAAAATTAGATAGAAATTCGGTACCTGGACATTATTCCCCTGTTTAAAAAATTCGATAAAATACATTTACTATTTATATTAAAATATATTTTAGTTGAAAGAGGTTTTTTTGTTTAAGTGTATAGCAATTTTTTTGTTCTTTTTTTACAGGAAAAAATGTATGGTGTAAAAGCATTACTGGGATATTGTTCGAGCAATTAATGATGTTTATATTGAAGTGCAGTGAACACCTTTTATGTAATCTATAATATAAAGCAAAAAATACATGTATCTGTTTGTCACAAGAACGCCTCTTAAACGGGACCTATTAGGGCAAGATGCTCCACAATATTCAGACGATATCTTTACGATGTTGTGACGGCATTTAGAATAGCGTAGCACCATCGTGGGGATATTGTAAAAAATCTCGGGTGAACAGTAGCGACATTCAATTTACACATGACATTCTGGGGCACATTTCTAAGTCACCTGTGCTGTTTCCAACTTTCAAAATGAATCGATTCTCGAGATATTTAATTAAATAACAAAAATTATGACAAACATCCACGTTTTTGCTCAGTTTTACTGCAATAAAAATTATCGCACGAAAATTATTTATATACTATTTTAAAGAGCAAAGAATTATCCTTTTTATGATACCAAAGATACCTTTTAGTTTTCCATAATTTTTATAATTTTTCAGAATTCAGTTTAAACACATTTAAAATAATGCTTTGGTATTGTCAAACCAGTTTTATTGTTTCTTCAAATCCATCACGCACGTGTTTTTGCCACTATTCAAGGTATTATAAAATTTATTGCTTTTTTTGAACATTAACAGAAAGGAAGAATTTTCATTTCCGATTTTATTTCGTAGCAAACACACCTATAAATATGCACCCAGCAGTACAATGATGTTAGTTTAATTACTCTCTCTATGTGATGTTTCGTTTAATTTTCGCAAATTTTTAAGTGATCTTAATGAGTGTGTAAAGTCAAGCAAGGCCCGTTCCTAGAAAAGGGAGAAGACCTAAGGAGAAAAAGAAGGGACGATATGTGGTGTTTTTCCGATTATGCATACGAACAACGAAAAGTAGGGAATAGTGCTTCGGGTCACGACAATAAAAAATGAAAGTGACTATTTACAGGTACTGTACCTACGAATAAAATGTAATTTGCAGGTACACTGAATCTACGGATAAAAGGTCATTTGTAGCTACACTGTAACTACGGATTATTTGCAGGTTTATGAGATTATTAAAAGGATGATTAATGCTAACAGACAACAACTTATACAAAACCAACAGATGTAAATATAGCAAATGAGTTAGTATCTGTACCAGATATGCCAATAGATCCACCGGAAGGGCGAGTTCAAAATGCTCCTCTGAAGAATCCGGTTAATAACTAATAATGCATTTAAAAAATTCTCCATAACAAATCATCTGCCTTTTAACTGTTTTTCTGAGGAGTGACTGGGATACAATAGACCACTTTCGTAAATTTTGAATGTTTAATCTCGAAGTGCGTAATTTTTAATTGCCTGAGAAAATGCATACATATTATCTACATATCAAAGTTTAGAAGAGACGGGGTACAATTGACCTAGGGTTACAATGGACCACTTCCTGTTATTTATTTTATTTCTGTTTTTGAATGTTTTTTTTTATTTTGGTACATAGATGATAGGCCTGTAGGATCCGAAAAAATTTAAAATCATGTTCCTAACTGACAATAAAATCATATTAATCTTGACTGGCGATTTGTAATAGCTAAAAGTAAATATTTTCAGCGAAGCATATTTTCTTTTCTGGATTAAAGAATTGTGATTTGGATTGTGCGCGGGCTTTCCCTCCCTCGTATCTATGTTTCCGTATCTATCTATCTCTTAAGCGGGCCATTCATCAGTGTTCCAATCCACTTTTTTCGAACACAGGATACCAAACCCATTCGTCAATGTGAAAACCCGATGATAATTGGCGTAGACTGAGGGAGAGTTTGGAATTTCAACGTTGTTGGATTTCCATTCATCCCTTTCGCCATAAAAGTGACATATGATCCTTCGAGCGGGCGGTAAATCACCGTGTGTGTGAGCGTTGGGGAGGGGGAATGCGAGTCAGACTGAAGAAATCAGGGCGGGGAGGGAAGGATGCTCTCTCAAAAAAGCGAACCTCCCATGTGGGGGAGATGGAGGTGGGTGGGAGTCAGTTTGGTGGAAGGAGGAGTAGGGGGATCGAAGCAGCCGATTGTGCACTTTGGAGCATCCGTGAATGACCCGCCTACATCTGTCGACTTGAATCGGTTGGTGTTGCATCTAATATGTCAACACATGTAAAAGACTAAGCAGGTTTTCTGAATCTACTCGATTCTCTCTTGGATCTGGTGGATAATAGTGTCTCAAATAATACAGCCCATCTTGACAAAACGATACTTTATTAAAATAGCTAAAACATTATAAAACCAATAGAAACAAGAACGACAGTCACTATTGCTGCATAGCTGCGTTACTACACAACTGGAATAACGCCCACAGTCCGGACTCTTAAAGGAAGCTGCCAGAAGACTGCTCGTGCTCCAGACTCCCCCTGCCATGGCGCAATTTTTTGCATCCAACAGTTGGAAACAAATCGGTAGTTGGTCCAAATGGAATAGCGCAGTGTTGTTGTGAATATCCAGCTTCAGATATTCAACCCTCCGCTCCACGCCATCCCAATTCTGATCGGTTAGTTTGGAGGAGTTTAATGGCGCAAGAGCCAGATCTGGCAAGAATACGGTAATTACAATACTAGTTAAAATTCTAAAACTTGTTTAGTGGACTCATATCAACAACAAGCATGTTTATAATATAAAAGTCAAAATAAAATGCGCAATTTCAATAAGAACAAGTATACTATGAGTACAACAATACAAGTATAGAAAGATAAAAGTATTTTCAAGGGTTCAGTAAAGAACACATCTACAAAATGAATAAGAAAAATGAAATGCTAAAACCGTTTCATAAGGAAACCAATCACAAAAAGAATGCATAAAACAAATGTCTATAGTGAATCCTTTAGTATAAAAAGACTGAAACACAGTCCATGCCGAGGAGCAAAAAAGTCAAATGCGATAAGTTTTTGTGAGTGAGTGAGTGATTGGAGTTTTATGGCACAAGGGCGAGGTTTGGCCAAGCTGCGCCAAGCATTTGTTTAGATTTGCGACAAACTATGTAAAAATCAGGGCAAGATAAAAATGTGGAACTAATGTATATAAAAATAGTGTAAACATTAAAATATGTGAAAAGTACTTAAATGAGAGGATAAAAGCCAATTGATTTTAAAAAAGGTGAACATGAGGAGTCTTTCCAAGTAAATCGGTTAACCATAAACACAGCACCCCGACCTGCCAAAGCACACGGGAAATCTGAATGACAGTCATTGCAATAGAAACGAGTACTGAGGTTGGGTCCTAATGGCCAACACAGCCGCACGGCCCTACCCCTCCTGTAGGAGGTACGGCTGTGTTGGCATGGCCCTACCCCTCCTGTAGGAGGTACGTACTATCCCTGGGGTTATTCGCCAAGGCATCGGAGCGTGCGGTTGTGTTTTTCATGAGCTCCGTGTTTTAGCCTTATTTTTAGTGTAAATAATTAATTTTAATCAATTTTTTTAATGGATAATGTCTATGTGATAATCCTAACTACCCGGAGAGATAATTGGGTAACTTTGGTCCAATAATTACATCTATTTGTGGACTTAAGAAAATATCCGAAAACTTTTCAGTTTTCTTTTTATATTTCGGTATTTTGTGGCTATAATCGGTGCACTGAGATAGTTCTTCAAATTATCTATTGTTTGAAGTATGAATTAACTATCTGTGGCCATTTAAACGCAAGTCATACGAGTTTGAAAAACCCGATATTTCGGTGTTTTGAACTGGTACCAATTCTGTTGTTCTTTCGCCGCCATTTATGCTTCTTCCCGGAGACACCCACTTTTAGGGTTGTTATCCATCTATTTCATCTACTTGGCGCTCTTCCAACTGCAGCCGGCGACTGCGAGGGTTAATCGTCTACAATATCTCTAGCAACATCGGTGACGATTCAACATCATCAGAAACATCGCCGGCAACATCGTCGTGGGTTCATCACTTCTCGGCAACATTGCTGAAGTAGCAACATCGAATAGCATCTGCTGGAAACATCGATGGAATAGTGTCGTCTAATAACTACTTGTGGAAACATCGCTGGTATTTTTCTGGTGGCCTTTTCGCATCATTGATTACAGTGTGTAGTGCTAGTGTGTTTCACCATTATCGTCCTATTACAGAGTGTTTTTCAGTGCTATGCTGATATTCATTTATAACTGATCTACTACTACAAAGACTATTTGATATTCTTTTTGAGAGCCTCGACAGTGCCGGACGTCTGAACTAACTCTGCTCTTATTTGAACCTCAGTGCCGGTTTCTGCTTTTTGGATCTTTCCCAGATTTGTGTTCTCCGGTACAGCTTATCCGGGTTTGCCACTGAATGCAAATTTTTTCTTTTAAATACAGTTGATATTCTAGTGATTTTACTTGTATATATTCATTTTATGTATTTTAACTACTTGATAGTTTTAAATTGTGTTCCTTTTTTTTATGCTGTGTGTCTGGTGGTGTGTGTTGCTGCTGGTGCAGGAACTTCTTAACTATACTTCTTATCTTCAGATTAATCACTTTTTATTGATTTTGTTATGTGTTTGTATTGCTTCCCTTTTACCCAATGGGGAAAAACGGGGACAAACCTAGTCAAGACAGGGAGAGGGGTGATGAGGAGGATTCGGATGACGAGCCCGTTTTAGACAAATCAGACATCCCGAACGAATTAAAGAAATTTATAGATGGTCTCGACCCAGATGACTTCCTAGAGGATATTGAGGAGGATCTCCGAGACAATCTAAAGGCTTTTAATAAACTCTCGAACACCACGATTCAGTCAAAGCTCCAATATGGAAAAAAGTTGAGAAATAAGATCGCCTTAACTTTTGTTACTGATATGGTGGATATTATCATTAGATTATGTGAAAAAGTTAAAACTAGGGACGCTTCTATTTATGACCTACAATAAATGGTTTCTGATTGTGATACTACGCTCCTTAGATCAAAGATTTGGAGCCTAGAAAGGGAAAAGGCGGCCCTTCAAGCCAAACTAGACGCACAGGCTGAGATCTCCTCGACTTTTCAGGAAATTATTCCTAAGCTAGATGACCTTAAAAATTCTACCGAGATTCCTAAGATAATCAAAGAGGTCACTAGCCCGGATATTAAATCCTCGGAGGAGATTGCGGGCAAAGAGATCATGGCCGAGGTGAAAAGAACTAGAGATGAAACCCGTACTTTCGCACATGTTGCTTTTCAATCCCGGAATCTTCCCCCTTCTCAGGTGCCCCCTCCTTTCGGTCTTCTCCTCTTGAGGAACCGGAAGGAGTTCTTTTGATTAAACCAAAGGCAGACACCTTAAAAGATTTCATTGTCAACAGAAAAATCTTCACGGACATACTTGAAAAATTTGATCCCTCAGTTAGACTGCGAAATATTGGAAAATTTTATGGGGGTGGAGTCCGTATGGTTGCTGCTTCCCATGGTGACATCATGATTGTAAAGGGTTTATTTAAGGAATATGGGGATAAGGAGACTATGAACGGTTTCGATTTCATTATACCCAATAGAAGATCTCCTCAGTTGATCATTTATAACGTGGACAAGGAGGTGGACCAGGAGCAGCTGAAGGCTGGTCTCCTGGCCAAGAATATTTCACTTGCTGATAGCAGCAACAAGCCACACTTCTAAGTGGAGTTTAGTATCCCCTCCAGAAATAGCCTGAAAAAACACTGGGTCCTCTCCATTAATCCCAAGAAATTTATCGAAATTAAAGACAAAGATGGATTATATTTTCAGTTCACCAGACTCAGAACATCTGAGTTCATCTCAATTAAATTCTGCAAAAGGTGTTTTGCCTACGGTCACACGACAAAGAACTGTGACCCAAAAAATGTGACCGGTGTGGCAACACCAAGGGTAACAATCACAAATGCTCGGGACTCAGATGCATAAATTGTTCTGAGTCCAACTCAAAATTTAGAAAGAATTTTAACACCATAATACAAATTAACGTCAATCACTGTGAGGCTGCTCACTCGGGGGTCTTCTTGGTCGCTAGGGACCTTGGTCTTGATTTCGTTGCCATCCAGGACCCCTATTTAATTAAAGGGGAACCCTCCAAAACTAACTTCGGTTGCAAAGTCTTCATGTCGGAAGGTAAAAGGGCCATTACATATGTTTTAAAAAAAAATCTCTTAATTGCTATTTTAAATTTAACACCATGAATACGGTCATTGTGGAGTTGCATCTTAATAATAATATTTTTAATGTTTTTAATTGTTATTTTCCACCCTACGACGACATTGAACAAACTATCGCTGAATTGCAAGACTCTAATTTTTGTAATAGCTTTAATTTAGTCGTGGGGGATTTTAATTGTAAATCAAGAAGCTGGGGCTATGACTCCGATAATTTTAGGGGCAGAAAGCTCTTGGAGTTCATAGCCGCCAGCAATCTTCATATTTGTAACATTCCCGACTACGGCCCTACATTCCAATCGACGATTCATGTGGGCTTCCCCGACTTGACACTTCTCAGCATACCAATTATTAACTAGATGAAGAATTGGGGTGTCCTGGATATGGAGTCCCATAGCGACCACAAATATATCTATTTTAATCTCGAACTTGAAGATATTCCAGAGGCTGACTTTTTTTTTAAATCTAAGTATGGCCTTGGCAAATTCACTCTTGGGTTATTTTAAAAATAAACTGGCAATTTCTTCAAATATTATTTACTTAAACAACTTATTATCAGAACTTATAGATCTTATTAAAAAGGCTGCATTTAAAACTTTAAAAAAGAAACCGAAGAAATTTGCAAAGAAGTACAGCTTCTGGAATGAAGACCTCCGTCTAGCCAGAAACAAAGTGAGCAGGTTGTTTAAGATTTACAATAAACATAAGTGATCAGCCTCCAGTGATGACGTGGTCCAGAGCTCGGGACTTGTATATAGAAAAGCCAGAGCCGATAATAAAAATTTTTTACTTTTTACAAAAAGGAAGGCCTGGGAGATCTTTTGCACCAATTACAAAGAACGCCTTAATTTCTTATTCAAACTTGTTTTCAATAAAGGTGGAACTCAGGACTCAATCAGAGTCAACCCAAATGATAATCCTGTTTTCAATAAAGGAGGCACTCAGGACTCAATCAGAGTCAACCCAAATGATAATCCTAACAACACCATTAAAGAGAAGATTGCCTATATTATGGACAATTTTTTCCCAGGCCGAACCACTAATGATGATTTTAATTTTACCCCTGTAATCGGCTCTATTGACCCTATCTTAATAGAAGATTTGGAACTCGTTTTTAAAGGTCTTAAAGGAGGCAAGGCCCCGGCCCTGGACCGGATAGACTATCGTATGTGGGGAGCGATTTTTAACTTAGACAAAGTTTTTATGTTGGACCTCTTTAATGCTTGTTTTAAATTTAATTATTTTCCAAGGCGTCTGAGGAATACCAGGATTTTCTTCCTTTTGAAAGACGGGAAGGATCCTGGCCTCTGTAACTCTTACCGACCGGTTTGCCTTTTGCCAACTCTAGGCAAAATTATCGAGAGACTGTTTCTTTTAAAACTAAATCGATGGCTAGATCAAAATAATATTATACATCAAAATCAATACGGCTTTTTAGAGGGCAAAAGCTGTGATCTAGCCATCTACAAAATCACAGAGACAATCAAAACACGTATGCAATCTGAACATTTAGCCCTCGTCTCCTTAGACATTAAATCAGCCTTCGATAATATGAACTGGTCGGTTCTTTTTAATATTTTTAATGATTTTAAATTGCCAGATTTTTATAAGAATTTTATATTTTATTATCTTGACGATAGACTTGTATACTATGTCAATGAAATATTTGAGACTTCTAGATGTTATTATAGGGGTTGTCCCCAGGGATCCGTCATTGCTCCAACAATATGGAATTTGTATATTAATTCGGTTTTAAAGGACAATAATTCTGGAGAAACTTATTATAGGGGGTCGAACGGCCAGAGAACTAGAGAAAAATACAACTGTTGCTCTGGCCAAGATTGCCTCTTGCCTCGACTCCCTCAAGCTAACTTTATCAATTCAAAAGTGTCAGGCTGTCATATATAGAAGTATACTGTCTCAAAAATTTTCTAAAATGAACTCAACTGTTTTAAACCGCAAACCGACTTTTAGAATTAATAATACCACGATTAAAATTACCGATAGCCTGAAGATTTTAGGAATTACGATTGACAATAAATTAACATGGACCGCCCACATTAATACATTATACGATAGAACTCTGTTTTTAACTTCTAATTTTAATCGCATCATCAAAACCGATTGGTCTGTCAATAAAAACCTTATTAAATTCTGGTACAATACTGTAATTGAAAAAGCCCTGCTCTATGGCGCAAGTGTCTGGGGTGGGGCTCTCAATAAACTCCATATTGACAGACTTCACACAATACAGAGACTTTCTTTTAAAATTTGCAAGGGGCTACCGTACCACCTCTACTAACGTTTTAAATGTCTTAACTGGTATCCCACCACTACACATCACGGCCAAAGCTGAGTTTTTAAAGTTTCAGATCTGGGTGCGGCGCTCGAGCGATTACAATGACATCATTAACAACGTCCACCACAATATCCTAATCAAGAACATCCCATCTGACATGAAGTTTGTATCTCTCCCTGAACATTTACCTGATGCTACATACGATGTTATACACGGACGGGTCCAGGATTAATGAGGAGACCGGACTCGCATGTGTATCTTCAAAGATAATATCAATAGCCAGAACTTTTTATTCAAACTTAGATCTTATAATTCTGTTTTTCAGGCCGAGTTGGCGGCAATTCAATTTGCGGCCAATTGGGCGTCAGTGAAAATGCCAAGATCAATCCTTTTACTGACAGCCTGTCGTCTATGTTGGCCTTGCAGAGCGCCAGCTCCAGATCGAATTTTGTAAATAAAGCCAAAAATGATCTTTATAAAGCCAAGAATTTGGTCGGCCTCTCCTGGGTGAAAGCCCATGTTGGCATCCAGGGGAATGAATTGGCCGACCAGCAAGCCAAATTAGCCACAACCACCGGAGAGGAGCTTTCCATCCCAGCTCCTCGTTCCTTTTTAAATAGAACACTCAAACAACTTATTTTACACGAGTGGTGTGGCTACTGGAATAAATACACCTCAGCTTCGGGAACCAGAGTTCGAAGTTTTTTAGACACGGTTAGCTCCAACTTTTTAATATATAATAAAATTTTAATATATTTTTTAAGTGGGCATGGTTCATTTCCGTTTTATCTTCACCGATTTAATAAAATTAATTCCCCGCTATGCACCTGTGGGCTGGTGGGCGATGTTGATCATTATGTTTTTGAATGCTCGCTCACCAGGAAATATCATTTAATTAAACCCACAGAGGCTAGCAAGGAAATATGGTTTTAAAATCTTATCTCTAACAAACAGGCTATCGGAAAAATGACTCATTCTTTTAAAATAAGCAATGATATTTGTGATTCCCTGACTCGGGACCCTTAATATTTTTAGCCTTTTTTAACCTCTCAACTTTTAAACAAATCATTTAATGTTATTTTATGTAACTTCATCTTTTGAGGGGGAGTGTTTCTTCAAGGAGTGGGTGAAGTACGTCGGGAGTGTATTCTCCTGGTAGGGCCACCCAAGGCGTGAAGGCCACTCCATGCACTTCCCTGTCTTGATTATACTCATTATATATTTTATATCATAAGCTCTTTTATCTTGCTGAATGGTGTTGAAATTTTTAGGACTGCTTTTTTTAAGTGTTTGACTGCTACCTTGTGGTATGCTTTTGTTATTTTTATACTTATTATTAAAACCCTTTTTAAGGGTTTCTACATCTTTGTTTTAGTATTTTATACATATCTTCATCGCTCCCCTAGTCGAATCCTTTAAATTTTTAAATTTTCCAAACTTTTAATTCTTTAAGCCTTTTTTTTTCTTTAATGGTCGGTCCTATGGTCGAGGTGGTTACATTTTATTACATTTTTCTACTCCCTCTTATGTTAGGGTGTATGGAGAGGTACCCTTTAGGAAAACTATGATCTTCTTTTTAAATTTTAACTTCTTATAAATTTTATATGAAAAATTTTATTCTTGACTTGAGTCCCTGGTGGACCCTGTTTCGCCATTTTATAGGCATTGCACGATTTCTCTGATAGCGCAAACTTTTAGCACATAGATTTTAAACTCTTAATACCACATTTTAATATACATACTCGTATAGTGTTTTTATTTGGTACACTGATTTCTTGGCGAACTCTTGGGGATATTTGTCCCCTTCTACATCTCAATCTTCTATTCTACAACTAGTTTTCATTTCTACTTATTTATGCTGACTTTGTATGAATCTTTTAAAATTTCGATTTGTTTGTGTGAGTGTTTGTTGTATTGTCCTTGTGCTGGTATTTTAAATATTTTATACTCTTTTTAATGTTCCTATATTTTAATTGCTTCATTTGTATGTATTCATCTGTGTTTTGGCGATCGAACTACTGTTTCATCAAAATTTTTACTTCACATCATCGATTTGAAATCCAACATTCGAGGGTCCATATTAATAGGAACTTTTACTTGAATGCTGGAATTGGATATTTTAAATACCTTATTTGTATTGTATTGTATTGGAATTGAGCCTAGCTAACTTAAGATCTTTGATCAGAATGCGGGATTGGACATGATAACAGAACACGGGACTTTGATACTGGTTTTAACTCGGAACACAGGACTAGAAAAAAACTTAGAAATTTTTTTTCCCCATTTTAACATCAGAACACAGGACTGGGGAAAAACTTAGAAAAATATTAACACGCGTTGGGGCACTTCCCATCGCCTCTGGCCCCTTTTGTGCTCTCTGCCATAAACCAGACTTACTACTCAGCTTTGCCATAAACCAGAGTAAAATTATTTAGCTATGCCATCATTCAAACCAATTTTCATAACCATGACATCATTTGAACTGAATCTTTTTAGTTTGCCATAAACCAGATTTTATCTCTTCACCTTCGTCATCGTTCAGAGTTCGATCGCCACATTTCAGGCTGCTGTCATATTTTATTCTGTGTATTTTAATATTTTTACATTACTATGACCCCCGTACTTCGGGAAGGGGTTCTCATTTTAAATTCATGTTCATTCCACCCAGTGGCGTAGTATGTACTCTTCAATGTAACATTTTCATTTCCGCCCTGGGCGTAGTTTGTATGTCACAATCATATATATTTCCGCCATGTGGCGCAGTTTGTCTGACGTTTGTGTCCAGCACCTTGTGTATGTCCTTTCTCTTTTTTTCATGTTACGACTTTTTCTATGTTTTTAATAATCTGCCCTGTTTTGGGCAAAGTTTGTATTGCTTGAATTTGACTCAATAAATCTTGCCCGTGGGGCCGGGGCCCGCTGTCCTCAGCGTGCTTTTGGGGTGCCCCTTTTCCCCGGCGGCCCTTTCTGCTTCAAACCATTTTTGGTAAGTGGGGTCGCCGAGGGCATTTGAATTTGAATTTGTACTATCAATGGAGGGGGGATTGCTCCCCCCCATTCATGTAACCCTAGGCGGGCGAGTGCTTTCATATGAAACCTGAGCCACTCATCCACATTCCGTGGTGCCCATATCAGTAGGGTAAAAGTAAATCGGTTAAGGAAATAGAACTGGATTGAAAGTAACGTAACCGTAGAGAGTTAAAATTGGGGCATTCAGAAAGGATATGGAGGACTGACATAATGCAATTGCATTGGGTACACATTGGTGCCTGGTCTCCCATCAGAAGATGACGATGCGTGTATCGAGTGTGACCCACTCGTAACCTAGTGACAATTGTATACGCTTTTCTATTAGTTAGAGTAGGCCAAGGTTCCACGACTGGCTTAATTGAGCGAAGTTTATTCATTGACTCGGAGTTACAGTGGTTCTCCCATCTTGATTGTAAAGCGAGATTAATGTAGTTTTTAAAATCTTTTAAAGGAGTAGAATTGTCAAGGACTGCAGATGCATTTTTCGCGGCTGCATCAGCTATCTCATTGCCGGAAATGCCAACATGAGAGGGTACCCAGCAAAGAAGAATTGAGAATCCCTTGCACACAAGATGGTCATGCAAATCTAAAATGCTAAAAGCTAGTGGAAGACTGTGACGGTGCAATGAAGACAAAGCTTGAAGAACACTGAGTGAGTCAGAGTAGATAATCTAGTTATCTGCAGGGTAGTTTGATATCTCCGATAATGAATGAAGAATAGCCATTATTTCAGCCGTAAAAATAGAACATGAGGGATGAAGTTGAAATGAAAGTGTTGAGTTAATAAAAACACATGCAAATGAAGTTTGAGTAGTGCTTTTTGAACCATCTGTAAAAACTGGTATGAAATGTTGGTAAAGTTCACGATGATGTGCAAAAAGCTGTAAATAAATGTCACTAGCTGTGTTAGTCTTGTCATAGTTTTCAAACGGATTTAAAAATTTCAATCCGTGAGGAATCCAGGGTGTTAAAAGAATAACTGGATTTGGTAAAAGCTGTGCAGTATCTAAATTGAAATCGTGGAGGAAAAAACCAGCAGCTCTCGTGAAAAACGAGGGGACCACAGATGCTCTAGCATCCTGGAGACGCTGAAGGAAGCGACTTTGCTTGCAGTTAAAATATGGATGATTCGGGTTTGTTAAAATTTTAGAAAAGTAATGAAGAGTGAGCATTTGACGTCTGTGTTCAAGTGATGGGTATAAACTTTCGACTGGAGAGGTGCGAAACGCACTACTACAAAGTCGGAGGGCAGAATGATGAATTGTGTTTAATTTCTGTAAGACACTCTTTCGGGCTGATCCATAAATAGTGTAACCGTAATCAGTTTTAGACAGTATAGCTGCCCTGTAGACCCGGAGAAGAGAGAGGCGGGATACTCCCCAAGATGTGTGTGTGTGTGTGTGTGTGTGTATTAGAGAGCACCTTCAAGATATTGAGCGCTCGATCTAATTTTTTCCGCAATTGTAGCACATGAGGTAAGAAAGTGAGTTTTTTGTCAAAAATGATACTTAGATATTTCACTTCACTGATCACGTTTATAACCTGACCATATAGTTTAATTTCTGGTTCGGGATGAAGACATCGCTTACGACAAAAATGTACACATGATGTTTTAGATGTGGAAAATGTAAACCCGTTTAAAATAGACCATTGTGTTAATTTGTTCACTGCAGCTTGCAATTGTCTTTCAATAAAAGCCATCTAATCGTCTGAACAAGAAATATACAGGTCATCAACATATAAAAAGGATTTAATGGACGGTTGTAAATGTTTAAAAATGCTATTTATTTTCAAAGCGAAAAGCGTAACACTTAGAACACTACCTTGTGGGACACCTGAAGAGATCAGACAACTGATAGCCCACTTTAACTCTAAATTGTCTTAAGCGTAAAAAGTTTTGAATAAAAATGGGAAGATTTCCCCTCAAATTGCATTTGAATAGGTCTTGTAGAATGCCGTACTTCCAAGTTCGGTCGTAGGCCTTTTCTATGTCGAAAAATATTGCTACCAAGTGCTGTCTTTTAAGAAAAGTAGTTCTGATGTCCGTTTCCAAGGCCAGTAAGTTGTCAATAGCGCATCTGCCTGGTCGTAAACCACTTTGGAAAGGACTTAAAACTTTGTTGTGTTCTAGATAGTAAACCAAGCGTCTGTTCACCATCTTCTCCATAAGTTTGCAAAGGCAATTAGTGAGAGCAATGGGGCGATAGTTCAGAGGATTTGAAGGATCTTTTCCAGGTTTAGGGATTGGGATAATAATAGCTTGCTGCCAGCTGGATGGAAAACAGTGTTCATGCCAAATTCTATTGTAAAGATGAAGTAAATTTTGCAAAGAGCTGCTTGATAAGTGTTTAATCATTTGATAACTGATATTGTCAGGGTCTGGCGACGTTTTTTTAACTTCAGATAGGCATACTTTAAGTTCATGAAAGGTGAAGTCTCTATTATAGGGTGCGTATGAATTTGATTTGAAATTAAGTTTTTGTTTTTCTGCAAGCTTTTTATGGTTCTGAAAAGATGAAGGATAGGTATTGCTATTTGATGTTTGAGACAGTGTGGATGCAATGCAGTTTGCTATATCCTGAAGAGAAGTTACAGGTATGCCGTTTTGGTACAAAATATTGATATTGCGATCTGTAAAAATACCGGATGCTTTTTTCACTTTTTCCCACAGTTTTTTACTGGATATAGTAGAATTAAGGCTGCTAATATATCGCTCCCATGACTCTCGCTGACTTCGTCTTCGAATTCGCCTTGAGTAAGCTTTGACCTGTTTGTAGAGAATTAAATTCGCAGATGTTGGATATCGCCGGAAGCGACCCCAGGCTTTTCTTGGTTTTTGTGTATGCCTCTCGGCAAACAGAGTTCCACCATACTTTCCGTTGTCTTCTAAAATTATTTTTTTGTTTTTGGAATAGAGCTTTCAGCTGCGGCTATTAAAGTTTCAGTGATTTGATTTACTACAGTGTCTATAGGGTTGTCACAAACCATGGTTTTTGTAATGCATGCTGTGGAGGTAAATTTTATCCAATTTGCTAGGTCATATTTAAATCTAGAGAAAACTGTATGAAGGTGCAAATGCCTGTTGTCTGTAAGAATGACTAGGAAGTGGTCACTGTTGTGCAAGTCGGGATCTGTTTGTAAACTGAAGAAAGGCAAAAGTGAAGGACTGCAAATAGCAAGATCTATGGAGTGAAATGTCCGAGTAGGTGTATGAAAATCAGTGATTTCGTCTGTATTAAGAAGGCAAAGATTATGATCGTGCAACAGTCTTTCAATTTGACGACCACGAGAATTCGTGTCATCACTGCCCCAGATTTGACTATGGTCATTTAAGTCTCCAAGAATGACAAAGGGTTATGGAAGTTGCAACATGAGGTTATTTAGATTTGTCTGATAAATTTGAGTATTCGGCGGCAAATACAAACTGCAGACTGTAATTAGCTTATGTGTAAAAATTTGTGCAGCTATGGCTTGAAAAGGGGTATTCAAAGTTAATAGGGATGAAGGAATGTTGTTTGAAATTAGTAGAGCTACTCCACCATAAACCCTATTTCCTGGATGATCCTTGCGGAAAACAGTATAACCATGGAGTCGAAATGAATTTTCAGGTTTTAAATGAGTTTCCTGAAGAGCAACGCAAGCAGGCTGGTTAAGATCCGACATTTTGTGTTGAGCGCCACGGCAATTCCAAGATACAGAAAAGGCCGTGAAAAACCCACAAGCAAAAACATAAAAACTAAGGGGAAGAAGGTAGGGAGTTAGTCTCGCTTTCAGTTGACATCAAATCTTCATCAGATGGATAAACCGAAAGAAAAGGACTGTCAGTATATTCCTGCCTTTGTTTAGATATTTTTAAGAAATCTTCTTTTGAGGCTGGTCGATTAGCAATATAAGATGGAGATTCTTTGTTTTTTTTTTGTGCAGCAACACGAGCTTTTTTTGAAACTTTTGGTTGTTCCTGTTTTAATGTGTTTGTGTCCTTTTTATTTTTAGGTTTGTTGGTAGGTATTGATTTGGTAGGAAGGGATATATCTGAGGAAGCAGTAACAGAGACAGATGGAATAGAAATGGAGGTAGCAGTTTGAGCCGATGCAGGCGAGACTGTATAAGATGCAGATTTAGTTAAGGAGATTTGTTTTGTCTGTGCTCTAGTATTTTCTACGGGCGAGTTTGTTGTAGAAGGTAGGGAATTGGCAGGTATGGGAGCACCTGTTCAACATACGCTATTGCTGGTTGTGGAACAAGCTGAGGTTGGCTGAAGTGTTGTCACAAGAGGTGGAACGGTACAAGCTTCAGATACAGAGGAAAACGTTTCCCAAGATTTTTTAATCTCAAGGAGAGAGAGCCAGTCACTTTTTTAAATTGTAATCAAGTCATTATCAGAAGGGGAAGCAACTGTAGTAGGTGCTGTAGGAGTGTTTATGATACTGAGTGAAGTTTGCATGGTTTGCGAGCAAGAAGGAGTGACTACTGAATTTAGTGCTGATGTATATGAAATGCCAGGCTTGGGTGTTCTGTCGTTGACGATTTTTCGGGCTTCTGGAAAGAAAATGTTTTTTGTAATTTTAACAGCTAGAATTTCTTTTTCTTGTTTATAACGAGGGCATGAACGTAAAAAAGCTGGATGGTCGCCATTACAATTATAGCATTTTGGTGTGGTGGATGAGCAATTATTACTGTTATGATCTGGGAGAGAGCAGCACACAGATTTGTTTACCCCGGCAAGCTGTTATTGTGTGGCCAGATTTCTGACACTTGAAACAGTGCAGCGGGTTTGGTATAAAATGTCTAATAGGGCAGTTCATGTAGGCTATTTTAACTGATTTTGGTAATACAGGAGTATTAAATCTAAGTATGACATGTTTTGTTGGGAAATTTTGATTATTTCTTTTAATAATGATTCTTCGGACTGCAATAACTTTATGGCCTTTCAAACATTCCAAGATATCCTCCGATATTACTTCTTTAGAAGGGTTAAGACTATGATGTGGAGCTACTTTAACCTGAATTTCGCATATTTTTGGCAATTTCATTAAATTTTCTCACTGTTTTGCATTCATGATTTCTATAAGTAATTGTCCACTGTGTAATTTTTTTGATTGATTTTACTTCTCCAACAACTTCAATGATAGTTTTGTGAATTAATATGGGGGACGCATTTTTTAAATCGCCTTTTTCTGAACTAACAATAAAAAATTTGGAATAAGCATTACTATGGTGAAGTACATTATAAGCCATGCGATATTGAGAGTAATTCAGGCCCGACGGCATCGCCCACCACGGAGCCCAACAAGGGGTGGCAGTTACCTGCTCTGGAATTTCCAGCCTCGGCACTTGCCATGATGCTAGCCGGAACCTATACGCTGGGAGTCACTCTCGGGGACAGTGACCACCCTTAACGCCAAGCCCAAGGAGTGACCCCTTCGCTTGATCCCCTTGAGCAAACCAGCCATGCGACTGGGATACCAGCCGATTGATACACCGGGGACCGAAATGTACCACCCGTCTAATGGGCCGCCACGCACGGCCAACACGTGGGGGTAATTTGCTGTCCATGAGAAGCAAGAAGCAAACAGAGTGGTAACATTTCTCATGCAGAGCTCCTTCGCCTACCCTCGAGGGAAGGAAGAAAAAAGCAGAAACTCAAAAAGGCAAAAACTCGAAAGGAGATTAGACACTAGGGTACCTCGGGGTCGTGAATCCCGTCATATCTAAAAAATATGTGCCCCAGAGGGGCGATAAGTTATTGTACCTGAGGTTTCCACATCGATGATCGGGTTTAGAGTGGCAGAGAGCGTGAATGACCGCCTTAATATGTGCTATAGAACTCATTTGGAGTTCAATCAACATTTACAACGAAGAGCCAAGAATCAAAAGATGTTCTACAATATATAATATTTGTCCCAAACAGGCCCTCGGGAGGTCCTCACAGTTTTCATAGTTTATTACAATTTTTCATCTTCAATAAAATTTGTTTTCTCTAGAGGCATGAAGCACATTTTTAAAGAACATTCATCAAAGCTTAACACTCATAGTTCAATAAATACTTCCAAAATGTGCATATCAGTAAATTTGCATGGATTCAAGATCCGTTTTATGCCACTGTCCCATCTGGATTTCTTGCTGCAGAAGAGAATATGAAATTCATTAAAAATCAAAATTTAGAAGCGTGGAATAAACTAAGTTTTAGTTGTCAGTAAAAGATGAATATCCATTCCTAAAAAAAGAAAATTCCAATTCCATTTACAATTTCTTATTTACGCGAAGCCAGGCTTCCCGCAGTTGCTGTCATAAAGGGTAGCTAAATCCAGTTCAATTCCACGATTTGAGTAAACGTGTAGTGATCAACAGACTCTTCCATCCTACTGAATTAAAATTTATTCAATAAATTTTTATATAATTTAAAATGTGTCTTATGTATTTTTACTTAAGCTATACAAATTTGACTATTTTGTAAAAGTACTTGCTGGAGTTTCACGTAAGCCGGCTTAGAAAAAAATTGAATACATCAAGGACACCGAGAATTGAAAAAGTTTTGTAACCACTGATATACAACATTATAAGATATTAAAGGGTAGCTAAGCCCAATTTAATTTCACGATTTGAGTAAACGTGTAGTGATCAACAGACTTTTCTATCCTACTGAATTATTAAAATTTATTCAATAATTTTTTATATAATTTAAAATGTGTTTCATGTATTTTTACTTAAGCTATACAAAAATTATTGACTATTTTGCAAAAAGTACTTGCTGGAGTTTCACGTAAGCCGCTTTAGAAAAAAAAAATTGATGCATCACGAGCACCGAGAACGGAAAAAGCTTGCGAACCACTGACATACAACATTATAAGATACTAAAGGATAGCTAAGTCCAGTTTAATTCCACGATTTGAGTACTGCCCTGTTGTGGTTTCAGTATATTGAACAGATAAAATTTATCCTTCTTTATATTCAAGCAGATCGAGTTGGAGACTAGGAATTGCATTTGTATGGTATTAAATTAATGATGCCTTACTTTCACTCAGCAGGCCACACTTTTTATGCCAAATGTGCCCAAATGGAAAAGGAGGAGGAAAAAATGGACACACTGACTACAAAAAACTCAGTAAAGGTTATTTTAATATTCGCAAGAAAGACAGAGTATAAAGTGGAGTGGCACCAGACATGATAATAGAACACTGTCTTATTAGATCCATGAAAATAGCAGGAGGAGTAGCACAAGGCCGAGGAATGGCAGATTCTACTTTATCAAGATGAGTTTCTTCGTGCCCTATAAATATAAAAGTATAGAAAGTCTTAGAGGAATTTTGTGAAAAATGTTTTGTATCCTCAGAACAAGTTGAATTCCGATCTTCCAAATAATTTCGAGATGATTCTGATTTGGTAAAGTTATCCAATTGGCTACTGCTTCACAATACTCTCAAATGTTAGTTGTCCTAAACACTTATTGATTAATATAGCTAGTGGGTTGATTGATGATGATAAAACGAATTGTGACAATGCAAAAGATGTTGCAGAAAAATTACTGTCCTCGATTGCAGGGGGTTCCTTTGGGGAAGTTAAACTTCAGAGGAAAAAAAAAAGAGTTATCCCACTATCTGCCACAAGTAATACATTAACAATAAGGAATGAAAGTGTGGTATTCAATCCTCTGCAGCTACTTATCAGGATTTCTGCTGCGCTCAAGTCAAATGAAAATTTACGAGATATTCTCAAATATGAATTATCCCCACAACCCCCATACTCTTTGGTGAAGTTTCTTTGAGGAAAAATGCGAAATAAACATTAACAGCTATCATTGAAACAGTTGCACCGAGAGTTAAATCACCATGAACCTATTTGTCTGTTATAGATGGATGATTTCTTATGCACGCATTGGATTGAAATGAGTCTAATACCTACAGAGATATATGCCTGAAATATGTTAGACTTGTGCAGAAACACTTCTGTCCATGTAAGGCAGTGGGTTTTGAAGGATACACATAAGCTTTATCAACTAAAAGTTTAGTGAGGCAAAAAAGGATGATGGTAAAAATGTCCGCGACTATTGCTTTTGTTGAAAATATGGTAATAATGGCTAAACAAGCTAATTTTTTACGAAACTCTGAGAACGTGTTACGGCTAATTCAAATGATGATGTGCTACTTCCAGTCTGAAAGGATATGTAATATATCAACTAAAAGTTTAGAGAGGCAAAAAAGATGGTGTTAAAAATGTCCGCAACTATTGCTTTTGCTGAAAATATGGTAGTAACGGCTAAACAAGCTAAATTTTTGCGAAACTCCGAGAACAAGTTAAGGTTGATTCAAATGGTGATGTGCTATGGTAGTAACGGCTAAACAAGCTAAATTTTTGCGAAACTCCGAGAAGGAGGTTAATTCAAATGGTGATGTGCTACTTCCAGTCTAAAGGGATATGTGTTCTACTGGCGGATGAGGACTTCCACCAACAAGTGCAGCAGCTTCACAGCATTCACTTCGTGTTTAACTTCAAGTCCAACAGTGGTGGAAAATAAACCTGATCCTACTGAATGGGGATGGTTCATGAAGGATGGTAGATTGAACCCAGTGCCTTCAACGCTCCCCGCAGCTTCCGAAGAACTTCTAAAATTAATACCTTGTAACTGCAAAATAACTCTGACAAGGGACTCTGAGCAAGATGCCAATGCAAGAAGGCAGACCTTCACTGTACAAAGTTTTGTACCTCTTTGCTTAGTAGAGACATGTAAAAATTCAGCTTCTCCTACTAGCGGTTTCGAAGATGATGATGATGAATGACTGGCTTATATTTTTTGATTAATGAACTGTAAACTAAATTTTGTTTTGATTCTTGTACCATTACTATTATTGTATTACATCTCAACATCATTTAAGTTTTTTATGGCAATAAATACAATAAAGTGCTTCAAAATATGTTTTGGTTTTTATTTTAATCTTTTTATAAAAACGCACATACTATCTCTCTTGCTCAGTTTATAACGGTTATTAATAATTGCAGTAATATTTTGTGTTCTCCCTAAGGTTCAACTGGTACATGCACTAACAAACTTCTCACTCCGAAACTAGAAACCCAGCTGCATTATTCCCGAAATAATGGAATATCACAGCCCTTTTTAGTGAATAATTTAAAAAAAAATTACCTTTGGAAATTACTTACAAGAGACACGATATCTTTACAGACCGCATTTTTCTCAATTAATTAATGTTTGCAACGTATGAGCTCTGTTACAAACTTAGAACACAGAAATTTCAGGTTTCGATGTCAAAAAATTTAATAGATTCTCATTTAAAAAATTTTTTATGATTTTTATGGTATATATTAAAACAGTAATCCTTCTAAAGCACACAGGTTTTTCAGAATTGGAAAATGTTTATTTTTAAATCAAATATGAGGGAAAATATCAAACAAAGCAAAAAGGTCTTGGCGGTCATCTTGGATTGAAGCTCACATGAGAAAGTAGGGGACTTTTCAGGATTCATTCTACATGTAAAGAGGAAACAACCCGCGATTTTTCAACTAATTATAAATTACTTTTATTTCAAACCCTAAATTTACTGGTTTATTTCCATGTAAGGTTTTAAACAATGTAAAATGAAAGACTGCGATTTAAAACAATATAAGAAATTTCCAAATAAGAATATTTAACTTTGATATTTTCATGAAATTTTTTAAGATTTAATATTTGAAATTTCGATAGGCAAATAGACAATGAAAACTCTTTACTACACTACTTTGTCTTGATCCCCATTTAACCGCACTGATTTCGATGTTAAAGAGAAATTTTGATAGCCATAGTGTATCGCCTACATTGAACTTCCAACATCTTTCCTTTGTGAGCTCCATTTTTTCCCACATAGCAGAGACATGTTCTTACATCAGACACAGTTCTATTTTTTCCAGGAAATTAACAGTGGATTGTAATGTGTAGCTATTTGCTTCGTCTTGTTGCAGTTCTATTGACTGATGGCATTGTGGGTAAAGAGATGTCTTTCATATTTGAAAATTGGGTTTAAAATATGTTCCTGACATTTTCCCCCACTCTCTTTACCTTAATTTTGCTGTTATATGAAAAACAATAATAAATCCCTTAAAAAACTTCTTTAGATTCTTTAAAACAAGTTTTAAGATTTTTTTCTCCTCTTTTATGATACTATATTTATCTTTTAATATTTCAGTCATTTAAGTAGGTCTATCTATTTTTACAATATTCTTCCATTTTTCTACTGATAAATGCTTTACCTAAAGAATTCTGAAGCGTGGTCTGCGTTCAGCGATATGACGTGGAGAAAAACGATGATCGTTGTATTTTTCGCCTTTTTATGATTCAAAACAGTGTTTGTAATTTCGTTTACAGTTCATCCTGAGCATTTTAATGATTTTTCAATAAACCTGCGACTCGGATAATTTTCTTTTAACATTAAATATCTCATCTTTGCAATATTCGAAGATCTACGTTTTTTCATTGGATACGTATTTGGAAAAATTTATGCACTTAAAGCCAGATATCGATATTTTTTTTCTTTTCTTATTAACAATATTACCTATAGAGACTTTCGATATCGAAAAACCATGGCTTTCACAGAAACTCTGAATAAATGAATAAGAATAATTGTCTTCGGAAAGAGAAAAAACGTAGCGTTCCATTCACCGCTTCTTTAAAAGCCCCACTTTATATGTAAACAAAAATTTTATGCATTGTAGGAGGTAATAATTTATACTTTCAAAAACATAGTTATTATAAAAAAAAGGTTTTTCCACGCAGACGAATTTTTCTACTAAGAAACAAAATCCCCTAAAAATGCGCGAACATTTTTATTCATTAAATCACGTACAATTAAAGATTTGATTGAGGGAACATCCCTGACGAAGATGAAGACATGGTAAATGTTTGAATATTGTGTTTGACTTATTATTACTTGAATAGATATGATATTTTAAGCACTACTATCATAACCCATATTCTCCTTTGTCTAATAACTATACAAATAATGTATCACAAATTTATTACACAATAGTTATTAATAAAGGTAGGCAATACTAATAGAAAAATATATTAGTAATTTATTTATATAAAGACATTATATTAAACTAGATTAAATTAAATATCAGGGAGTAGTGATAATGAAGAAGAAAAAAATAAAAAAGTTACCATCTAATCAGTTCGCATAACATACACCTTCAGTTCGTTAACGTATTAATACTATTACTAAGATCAATTCATTCTGGAAGCATTTAAAAATTTAAGATGCATTGCATTACCATTATCAACTGCTATCGGCGATTTTTAACTTCTCTGATTTCATTTGTTCTTTTTTTAATTTAAAAAGAAACATTCTACTATTTAGAAGAATTTTCTGTTTATAAATCTTTTACTTATGGTTAGACAATGCATATAACGATATTTTTAAAGTAGCTACTATGTTCGAGTGTTAAATGTGTTTATCTCTAAAAAATATTTTAATCCGTCCTGTCAAATAAATAGTAATAATTTGCTTGATCAAATCTTGTACTCTAATATAATTCTTATCTCTTAACGTTAGAAGGTGATTGTCTTTAAATAACCTTCGCGGTGATCAGTATTTTCAGAAAAATATTCTAAAAAAATGCAAATTAGGATGTAATATTGCTTTACATACATTAATTTTTTCTTCATCACTTAAATATCTTAATACATAACTTCAGTTATCAGAATCATAAATCTTATGCTTCAAGCTCTTTTTTTATCATCGAGAAAAATACAGGTCTTTAATATATAAAGACCATTTATTTTTGTAAATTCTGGTCTTCAAAATCCTCCTACCCCGGACGGATTCTAACTTAATCTACTAAGTTTATTAAATCTACAATTAAGATGTAAAAGTTGTTGTGAATAACGGATTACAAATCTTTTACAGAATAGTAAAAATACGTGATGACGGCGCGTGCCTTTCCTCCCACTGTCCTATCTGGTGAACGGCGACGGTCCGATGATGTCTGCAATTCGAACTGGCATTGTGAGTCATGTGTCAAACAAATGGTTCAAAATCAAGATTCAACTGCTTTACTCAGCAGTGGTCTGGGGCTCCTTTTGTTATTAAACATCAATACTTCACCGAAATGTCAAGGTCTGACACCTATGGAACTACTTGCAAGTTCATAGTGATTCCTCTGATTTCTTCAGACTAGTACTTTGAGTTCAAGCATCTGCAATTTCCTGTAATGGTTTGCTACGCAATGACCATAAATAAGGCACAGAGACAGAGTATGATAGCGGCTGCTGTGAATCTAAGGAGGGACTGTTTCTCCCACGGCCAATTACATGTGGAGTGTTTTAGAGTCGGTTCACCTGACAAACTGGTCATCCGGCAGCCAGGGAATAAAAAGAGGAATGTTGTATACAGGGTGGTACAGAAACATTAATATCTTGAAGATCACTGAAGGACGCGGGCGAAGTCATCGACATCAGCTAATTAATTATAAAGAAAATATTTTGTATTGGATTTATATCAAGTGACTTAAAATTTTTCTTATGTTGGCTAGAATAAGCTAGTTTATTTTCAGACTAAACTATGAAAAGGCACACTACAGATAAAACTTCAATTATAGAGTGCATGATACAAAAAGGCAAAAACAACAACAACACACAGGCACAAAAACAAAAAAAGATGAAAGCAGCAAAACCTAAAGACATTTCAAATCGTATTAAAGAATTAAAAGTCCACCGTCAATAATTAAAACATGAAAAACATATTAAAAGTACAATTTGTAGAAACCTTAAAAAGTATAAAAGTAAACCTTAAAAGTAAAAAAAGTATAAAAATTTAATAATTGAATAAAGACGCATATAGAAATGTTAAAAAAAATCGATGCAGAGTTTCAAAACTGAACACAGAAGAATATGCAAACACAAAAACGTACAAACAACTTTAATATTGAATACAGTCGAAATGTAAAACGATAAAAGAAAACACATCATGGATTTAAGAGCCGCAAACACTTCGTCTTAAAAATGTCAAGAGACATATAAAAAACATATAAAAGTTCTTCAGAAAACCTCTCAAAAACTTTATAAAATTTGCACAAAGAAAATTTGTCCACATAATTAAATTTCGAAAACACATTTTGAAGTAAACTATTGGCTCTTATATATCTGGCTTCAATCAATCAGAATCTTGATAAAAGAAAAGAACACAAAAAAGATCCCGTCTGGACTTCAAACTATGTCAAAGATATAACGAATGTTGGACGAATCTGCCTAGAAATATCGCCAACTTTACCATAAATGTCCTTCTGGAAAGCAGCGAAATCCTTCTTTAGTTTAAAAAAAATCCATATTGTTCCAAGAGGTTCGGCTCCACAATTTTTGTCAGGAACAAGGAGAGAAACTGCCCCAACTTACAACATTGAGATATTTGCTTTAAAATTTAAAAAATCATTTTCCTTAGAATTAGTAGACTTATTCTCAGCAACCTTTCTAAAAATATCTAGCACACCATTAAGTTTTTCTAAAAAATATTACACCTTTTCCTGCCGCTCGAAAGCCACATTGTTAATTTTCGGCGCCATATTGTCAAAAAACAATTTTAAAGATCTTCAAAGCACATGAAATCTATTTATATATAATAAACTTTTGTCTTTCCTCGTCCATATTAGCACACCAATTTCTCAAATTCCACATGTACCATCTGTCCTGTATTAAAATTAGAAACTTGAAAATTGTTAATTTGTGTGATGCTATTAAATCCATCACACACATCGTTCATTTTTTCTAAATATTTTATCTTATGCATCATACTAAGAATGTGGTCAACTATACCTATGTACGAACAATATGCCAATAAATATGAAAACACATGGAAAAATATTAAATGTTATGTGTAAAAAATAAATGCTCAGCTCAGTATACTTAAAAGTATTATGAAATAAATACAAATATAATCAAAAATAAGACACATTTTTGTCAATATGGAGGTTATATTTGTATTTGTTATTTTAAAAAGTCACACGAAAAGAAAATTTTATTCACTAATAAAACTTTATATGTAATATTTAAGTAAGGATTTAACGTTCTTTGATTCAAAAATATTATTAGCACATATGAATGAAAGTCTGATTACTATGCTGTCTCCACATTGGCTGCTCTCTCAGATTTTGGTCCTTTAAAAATATAAATCTATCCTTAAATAGATTCGTACCAATTCTAAGCGAGACATATACTCGGTGTTTATGTTCATCAAGATCATGTAATCATATTCATCTAGTGGGTCCAAAATATCCATGATCATTTTCTTCAAGATTCAGGTCGATTTTCAAGCCAAAATTCACGCAAGAGGTTTATACAATTGCGGAGGTGCACTGTGAATAACTGCAAGCATTTGAGGTTCGAGCAAAACAGGAGAAATGGTAGGAGAGTGAAGACTTGGACAGGAAGCATCCATTTTTAAATGTAAGAAAACCCGACGGTTGATGGTTTTGCATACAAGAAGACGGCTGAAATCAGTAAAGTGCATCAATCTCATTGAAAGAATCTTAAAAAAAACTGGACGTTAAACTGATATGTACAATACACACGTGGAATTGGCATGTTTGGCAAAATAAAGAATTCCACCTCTCGCCGTGATGGTGAATCAGTTGTGAAATTGAATTCTAAATGCTGACAAGGAAAATAAATGTAAAGAAACCGGAATATAAAGAAAGTCTTTTATCATTAATTTCCTAATGAAGTTAATTAGGTGATCCTTCGGGGTGAAAGAATCTCAAAACAAAGTATGTTGTAATCCAGACAAGAATGCTTAAGAGAGACTATTTGGAAATGTTGCGCCACACATAGCGACTTGCTTCGGAGAATGTCCTGGGGGACTGGTTTCATTGAAATTACAAATCCGTACTCTGCTGAATTCTTAAAAGAGCGATTGCGTACTGATAAATTTGAAGGACCTCATGAAGTTACAAAAATACTCCAAGAGCTGAATTCTGGGAGGAGAGGTTATATCGCACCGCATTTAGGATCAAATCTAAAGGGGCAACAAGCATTTTATAGCCATGGGTAAAGAAACTTCAGAAGACCTGACATTTGCGGAAAGAGACAGACTATAAACGAATTAGGAGTAGAAAACACCGGTCAAGATGCTCTCGTGATTCCAACGAAGGAAATCCTCCAAATGCGATTAACAACCTGTCCCACATCACCGTTACAACAGATGGACTTGGTACATTGAATGAAGAAAACCAAGATCTTCTTACCAAAGAAATTAGCACAACAGAGAACAATATTAAATGGTGTCAATACATCTCATAAGATATTCAAAACCGAAATTTTAAAGACCGCCAAACACCATTCCCATGGTGTAACGCTGGAACAGACAAATTTGGTATCTATTATCCGTCGGATTGTACGCGAAAAGGTTCAACGTTTGGTTGTTCCAGTTGATCTCAAGTCAACGGTCTCAAAACATCATTTGAAAAAGAGGTAGGTAAAAATATGGGCACCCATTTCAAAAGATAGCTTAGAAAATTCCAAAACATTTCTATGAGACGATTTTTCTATGCCAAAGTTTTTATTCAAGTCATAGATAAGAAGTCGATTTACGGAGAACAGACAATATTAGATCTGCACGCTTCAACTATGGCAAAAGTAAATTGGAGTTTAGTCTATTCTGTAACACCTGATGTGTAAAATGAATGCGGTTGCTGTTTACTGAGACTGACGGATGCTTAGTTTATATAGAAACAAGCTACATATAAGTGTTCCTCTTGATGCAATTATGATTCACATGGGACATCTATTTAATCTTGATTAAGACATTGAAAAGGTTGTATAATCGAGTAAACGAAATACTAGTGGTGGATTAAGTTTATGCAGAAACCATGGCTAGTGACTTGGAATACCA
>BGPR01008746.1:0-16968 GCA_013235015.1 Araneus ventricosus | reverse complement strand
AGATCAGGAAAATCTTCTTTATTCTTACTTTTCTAATGGTGTTTGCCCTAGAACTACGATAATTGAAGATTTCTGTCATAACTATCATAAACTCCTAATTGAATAAATGCTTCGAAATACCAGGAATGATTGATATCTCCGATTTCTACAGTGATAAGGCCCACTCCATGCAACAGTCAGCTATTTAGAACATATTTAAATTAAACCTAATCTTCCCATTCCTGCGTTAAAAGTTATGGACACTCTACTTAAAATTGATAATCAGATTAATCCCGAGTTTCTTAATGATCTTTGTTCAAAAGGAAGACGTGGGTATTGGTTTAGGTGAGAAAGAACTTTAATTAAAAACCGAAGGGAGATTCTGATCCTTTGGAAAGTTAGTTTATATTTCGATGTTATTCAATATCTCATTAAAAGAAATTTCGTTACTCTCTTTTCTGGAATAACAGTAGCAGACGATTTAACAGCAGTCACAAAAAAAAACTCTTCTCCGAAACTAAGTACAGGGATTGGGGCATTAAGAAATCATTTTTAACGCTAACCTTTTTGATTATGACAAGTGAAACAACCGTCAACGACTCGATTCTAATAAACCAGTTATTGTCGTCATGAGTGTAAGCATATTTAATATTTAAGCCTGACAAAAGCATGACTTCAACTTATTTATTGTTATAACAGTGTATGATAATCAGATAAGTTGCAACAGTCAGATATTGACCTACTTTGAATTTGATTTAAAATAAGAGATGAATACGATTACGAGTATGGTTGAACGAAATTATGATGCACGCAGATACGAAGTGCAATAGTTGTGTTTTAGTGTTCTAATAAATGTTTGTTTAAACAGTCTTATGAATGTCAATAAAAAAAAGCCAACAGAAATTAGAAGTGGGATGAATTAGAAACCTATGACAAAATCTCATTGACAATTAAACAAGAAGGAAGGAGTTTGAATTTCAAAGTACGTTACGAAATTATATAATTCGCTCCTCCATAATCACAATATAGTGAATCTTTCTTTACAAGTTAAAATAAATAAACTAAAAGTGCAGTAAGTACGAAATTGTCCATTTTTGTTGGAGCAAGGAAGTGCAACTTGAAGATATTGGCTGAGGAACTAGAAGAAAAAGGCGATGACAGCCATAATTTGAAAGATTTGAAAAAGATTATTTTGGCGAGCAAAGAGTACGATGAAGAATGCTCCAAGGAATGGTTGAATACGATAATCAATGAAAGAAAAGAAAACGAAGAAATTGAAGAAAGGAAACGTCAAGAAGAAATTGCAGAACGGAAACGTCAAGAAGTGATTGCAGAACGGAAACACCAAGAAGAATTCAAATGGTGGTACGTAGGAGAAGAGAAGAATAAGAATACGATGAACGGAAGCGAAAGGATGAAATGGAATTTGAGCTGCAAAAAATACGTCTTGGAGCAGAAGGTAGGTTTTCAAATTCCATCGCCAATGAAAATGTAAACAGTACACAAATTAAGAAAAAGTTAGATCTTCATCATTTGATGCAAAAATTTAATTCCGACGAAAACGATATAAGTTTATATTTAATTATGCGTCTGGCCAAATAAGCTGAAATATTAGAAGCCACTTGGTCATTAGATCATTTGCTATTGCCGTATGTCGTTGCGCAGTTAATAGCCAGATAACCAGATGAGATTGAGAACAATTATAAGGAAGTTAAAAAGATATTATTAAAACGGTATAAGTTAACGCCAGAAAAATTTCGACAAGACTTTTTTATGCATAATAAGAATTTAGGAAGCACCTGGAAAAACTCTGCCTATGAATTAAGAAGTTTCTTTATTAAATGGATAAATGGAGTTAAAGCAGATAGTTTTGAAAACTTGAGCGATCTTATCATAACGGTTCAGATTAAACGTAAAGTGTCTAAAGAAGTAAAAATTCATTTTATAGATGACTAGTCTAAGCTGAATTCGCCAGATGTTTTATTTGAAAAACTAGATGACTATGATATCTTGAGGTCAACTTTCAGAAGTAAACAACCGCGTAAGGAATGGCATTACGACAAGCAGAACTCCTTTAGAGATGATTCAGCTGTTACAATCAATGAAAAGAGAAAGATGTACGGTATTACACATAATGAGAGAGGTGAGCCAAAATGTTTCAACTGCTCTAATTTTGGGTACATGTCGCTGCCAAAAACAGTTTTAACATGCCGAGAATGTAATGAAACAGGCCATAAAGATATAAACTGTGTCGCCAAGGAAAGTAATCATTCAAGTGATGAAAGCTTATCTGTTAGACGAGTTGGCGAGAATTCAGATGAGAGTAATTCATATTTGAAGAAAGCATAACTTAATAATTGTGATAATGTGCAAGCTTTAATTGATACAAGAAGTTCATGTTGTCTCTTAAAGATTTAAGTTGCTCAAAAATTTAAACTGAAACCTAAACCTGCTGTCAATAAATTATACGGTTTCGGAAATCAAAGGATGCCCTGCATTAACGTCTATTGGAAGAATTAAAGCCGATATTGAAGTTGATGATGTAAAGGGCGAAAGCATAAGCATATACGTTGTTCTTGACGATGCGCAATCAGTTGATCTTTCCATAGGACTGACATGGCTTGATATCCCTCGTATTGCTTATACAAAAATAGGAAAAAGATTTCATATTGGATGCCGGGAAGATGAACCTTTTAGAAACTTTCCGATTGATGAAAAAGTAAATCGAGTCTGTCTTAAACCTCTTGAAACAGCTCAATTAGAGAAAGAAAGTTTGCAGATTAAAAACTTTTCCCACGAAAAGATGATAGGCAATTTGGCGAATGATCTTAAAATAGTAAAGAATGAAATAATACTTGTAAAAGGAGATATTAAGAACTTTAAGGAAGAGCGACACTCGTTGCTTCTTCAAATCCAGGAAAAGAATAAGAATGTTGAAAATTTGAAGAACGACAACGATTCTTTAGTGAAAACGAATGCATATTACTATAAAAAGAAAACAGGTAAATTATCGTTTCGTAAAGGAGAAATCGTGGTAGTTAGAATAAATAAATCCTAAGGCGACAGGTGAGTCAACAAAAACTCAACAACGATACCGAGGACCTATGGTTGTCACAGAAATACTCCCTAGTGACACATATAGAATTTCACAACTAGAACCTAGTAATTGCCGTCTTTATGCTACAACGGCTCAAGTCAGTCAGTTAAAAGCCTGGAGAAGCTGGAATGAAGACGATGACTCTAGTGAAAATTTTGATGAAGAACCTGGAATGCAAAGACCCAAACGAACTGTACGTAGACCAGTGCGTTATTGAGCTTTTATGCCGGACAGATAGAAACTTTTTTTAAATTTTATATTTCACTTTATTTAATCTTTATTGTGAATGTATTTTTCTTTTGCTTTTGAGTTGATATTGTTATAATGTAATCTAAAATTTGGTTCAATTGAAAAGTCAGGATGGTCGAATGTGAGCATATTTAATATTTATGCCTGACAAAAGCATGACTACAAATTATTTATTGTTATAACAGTGTATGATATCAGACAAGTGGCAACAGTCAGATGTTGACCTACTTTGAATTTGATTTAAAATAAGAGACGAGTACGATTACGAGAGTACGGTTGAACGAAGTTACGATGCACGCAGATACGAAGCGTAATAGTTATGTTTTAGTGTTCTAATAAATGTTTGTTTATTCTTAGAACAAGTCTTATGAATGTCCATCAAAAAACGTCAACATGGGCAAGTGTTTTGGGTATCCCTCTATAATCACCCTCACTCATCATATTTTTCCAAGAGTATTTGATTTATTGCAACAAAAGGCGTGAATTAATGGCAAAAAATGTGAAGAAAGTTTATAATCTAAACAAGAACACTTCAGTCGCATGAGAAGGTCAACTCGGGGGACTTGAGACGAAAAGAGTGGAGCATCTTAAATTATCTTATGTTAAGACAGGAAGCTCTTACAAGAAACACCGGAACTAAATTTCTAGCTCGATGGGACAATCAAATCTTGATAACTCAGTACACACTGACCTCAGAACTGGATGAAATCGTGATTAAAATAGAAGTGGACAATATATGAAAAAACAATCGATGGCCGTATTTAGAGGGAAAGTGATTCCGTTAGAAACTAAAAGACGGTATAGGATGTTATTATTATTATATTAGCACCGTTACAAACGACCAAATTCCCTCTTTTGCTAACTTTACAGACATTTTTACATTTTGATATAAACTATTGGATCTTCGATATATAGCTGCAATAAATCAGATTACTGATAACTATGTAAAAGAAAAGAACACAAAAAAGATCCCGTCTGCATTTTAAACTATGTCAAAGATAAAACAAATGTTGGAAGAATCTGCCTAGAAATATCACCAACTTTATCATAAATGTCCTTCTGGAAAGCAGCGAAATCCTGCTTTAGTTAAAAAAAATAAGTCCTTATTGTGCAAAGAGGTTCGGCTCTACAAATTGTATTAGGAGCAAGGAGATAAACTGCCCCAACATACAACATTGAGATATTTGCGTTAAAATTTAAAAATTCCTTTTCCTTAGCATTAGTAGACCTTTTCTCAACAACCTTTCTAAAAATATCTAGCACACCATTAAGTTTTTCTGTAAAATATTACACCACGTTGTTAGCATTTCGCGCCATGTTTCCATAAAAAGAATTTTACAGATCTCCAAAGTTCATTAAATCTATTTTTATATAATAAACTTTTGTCTTTCACCGACCATATTTGCACACCATTTTCTCAAATTCCACATTTACCATCTGTTCTCTATTAAAATTAGAAACTTGAAGATTGTTAATTTCTGTGATGCTATTCTGAAATCCATCATCATTCATTTTTTCAAAATATATTATCTTATGCGTCCAACAAAAAATGTGGTCAACAATACCTATGTCCGAACAATATCCCAATACATATGAAAAAAATATTAAATGTTATGTGTAAAAATAAATGCTCAGTATACTTAAAAGTATTATGAAATAAGTACAAATTTACACAAAAATAAGGCACATTTTTATCAATATGGAGATTATATTTGCATTTGTTATTCTAAAAATTCATACGAAATGAAAATTTTATTCACTGAGAAAACTTTATATATAATATTAAGTAAGGAATTAACGTCGTTTGATTCAAAAATAATAGGGCCATATGAATGAAAGTCTGATTAATATACTGTCTGCACATTGGCTGCTCTCTCAGATTACGGTCGCTCTTGCGCCAATAAATCCCAAACGAACCACCTCAGATTACAGTCCTTTAAAAATATAATTCTACCTTTAAATTTATTCCTATCAATTCTAAGCGAGACATATACTCGGTGGTTATGTTCATCAAGGTTATGTAATCATATTCATCTAGTAGGCCCAAAATATTCAAAGCATTTTCTTTAAAGATTAAGGTCGGTTTTCCAGCCAAAATTCATACAAGAGATTTATACCATGGCCGGGTTGCACTGTGAATAACTGCAAGCATTTGAGGTGCGAGCAAAACAGGACAAATGGTAAGAGAGTGGAGACCTTGACAGGAAGTATCCATTTGAAGTGTAAAGAAAGCAGCTGGTAGTTCGTTTTGTATGCAAGAAGATGGCTGAAATCGGAAAAGCGCACCAATCTCATTGAAAGAATCATAAAAAAAACTGGACGTTAAACTGATATGTATAATACACACGTGGAATTGGCATGTTTGGCGCAATAAAGAATTCCAACTCTCGCCGTGATGGTGAATCAGTTGTGAAATTGAATTCTAATTGCTGACAAGGAAAATAAATGTAAAGAAACCGCAATATAAGGAAAGTCTTTTATCATTAGCATCCTCATGTTAAGTGATCCTTCGAAATGAAAGAAACTCAATACAAAGTATGTTGTCATCTAGATAAGGATGCTTAAGAGAGACTATTTGGGATTGTACGGAAACTACAGTTGTCAAGAAGGACTTAGTTCCTGGAATTTCAGTCGAGGGAGCTTCCACGATTTACTTGAAAGGTATTTTTGGTTCAGCACTTAAATGTCGGCTAGTTTACGTTCCGATACGTTTTGCTACTTGTGGCCAGGTTAATGCGATGCATCAGCAAGTGTTATGTGTTTTAGCAGAAGTTTTCGTGGATGATGCATTGCTTCCGCAGGATATTTTAAACATGGCTCAGAACTCTATAGACCTGATGGGTGACTCAGAAAATTTAGGTGAAACCGAAGTTTCATCTGGTACTCTGCAGGAGAAAGTACAGGATTACATTGACTTCGAGGAATCTCAAAGGGAACTTACTTCATGTGGAAATGAAGTGGGAGCAGGTAATACTAAGAACAGGGAAGTAACCACTGAGACAGATAAGGGAAGCATGGTGCTGATAATTTTCGCTCTGAGCAGGAGCAGTGTGCCGAGTTAGCATTGATTTGGAAAAAGGTAAAGTTAACTATTATGAGGTAGACGGATATCTATTTCATAGGGATAAAATACTCAGTAAGAGAGTATAGGGCAACTTGTAATCCAAAATGTGGCCGAAACAAGGTCTTTGTATTTAGTAGTCATATGGGTCCTAAGAAGACTCTGGAAGAATCAAATACTCATTCTTCTGGGAAGGTATGAGGACTGATGTCAAAAAATATTGTGATTCATGTAAAGAGTGTCAACTCACTCAAACAGTTATGACTAGGGATAGAAAGCCAATTACACCTGTGGCGAGACCGACAGTTCAGGCAGTGAATATAGATATGGTAAGTCCAATTTATCCCCCGACTCTAGCTTTACAAAGATGGAATCACACCATCACACATAGACCTGGTGTGCAGCACCGACGTGCGAACGCTCTATTGAGGCTGGAATGATCATCACCTGTAATATATATATTTGTATTCTTATATTGTTTGGTATGATAATGCATGTTTTTACATATATACATAATTTCGTTTCACTTGCATATATACATGTATGTGTAATCTTGATTCGCAACTTTAACATACACAAATGACGCACTGCAACTTAGGACAGTTGAAATTTTGTTTCCGTCTAATGGACAATCTTGGAATCATGAAGTTTTATGCCACCTGAAAATTCAGCTATTGTATTTTTCTTTCTTTGATTATTGTTATTGTGTAAAGAGAATTTTTACATATGGATATAAAGTGAATTTACATATTACATTAAAACATATTACATACTGTATTACATTGTTATAAAATCAGCCACTATGGGCTAATTGTATACTTAGGTGGGGCATATAAGGCACGCCAAATTCTGGCAACCCTGTTATAAAATCAGCCACTATGGACTAAGTTTATGCTTAGGTGGGGCATGTAAGGCACGCCAAATTCTGGCAACTCCTGTTCCTTCGTTCTTGGAGACGAGGAAGAAGCGGGCGCCATTTTAACCCAGCTGTTCTGATCCCATTCACTCTAAGAACAGGGGCCTATGTGTTCCATGCTTTCAGAAACAAATTATGTTTCGAGATAAATAAGATATTTTAACAGAATAAACTCTATATATTTGAAAAATGATGCAATGAATATGTAAATATAAGCATATGTATGTAAAATAAAAATATGAATTAGAATTTTTAAAAAAAAATTCTAATAAATAATTCTATAAATATAATTCAAACAAAAAACATGATACATGTTGCTTTCAGATATGTTTTTATAATTCTTTCACAATATATTTGTTTTATTATCATTGCTTTATTGACCTAACATGCATCAGGCAAGTTTATTATTCAACTGTAAATTAGCAATGGATGTAAATCATAAACCAATTCGTCATTCAACCTGTATTCTTTCAAGTATATTACGTGACTCTTTATTTGCATAGAGATGCTGTTTTTCCTGAATGTATGATAAAAGTAACAATTTGTCTACTTCTTCTCAAAAACTCTTTTCGTAGATTTGTTTTCATTCCATTGCTACTTATTCATGTCCAGAGAATAATTGCATTGTAAGAACTATCAAGCTTATTAAAAACTATAACCCTAGGGCAGCGTTTTTTTCTTCCTTTTGTAAATATATGTATTCAAATGTTGGTTAAGAGTATTCACAGCTCCTTTTCTGGTATCGTACTCTAGTATCATTTCCGGCTATTTTGTCAATTCTGTTACTAATTGATTAATCATAAGGAATTGTGATCATAAGATGATCCATTCTTTTCCATATACCCTTTTTTCGCCTCCAATAAATATCTTTTTTGATGGTTTCATGTCGATTGAAGACCTGAATACATTTCCAAATGTACTTTTACAAACCCTTTTCTTGATGTTGAATGCCTAATTACTCTTAGAGAAATTTTCATAAAATTGGCAGAATTCATTCAGCCAAAACGCGGAGCCTGATCCCATGATCAGTTTATATTTTGACTGAATATGCTGCACAGTATGAACAGTTTAAGTAACAATATTCTCATCATAATCAGAAGTTGCACTTTCCTCACTTGTATGATTTTCATACTCAGAAACGACTTCCACTTCGCAATCAGGTGCTTCCATAAGCTGAGCTATTTCAGTGTCCCTCAAATATCTGCGAATCGCTATTATTTATTTATTTTCACGTCATTACAGTGTCAAGAGTTATTGATATTTCTGTATATATGATGTGTTCTTATACAACTCGCAACAGACGAAATGATTCGATACTGCATCCTACAACCTTACTGGAAATATCGTATCGCATGACAAGATATGGCTCTTTCTGACCTTTACCGAACTTGTGTGCTTATACAAAACACTTTAGATGACTTTTCAGGAATTTATTTATGTCGTTTCCTGTTAAATTAATAATATAATGAGCAAATGCTTTCGCTCAGTTAAGCACACCATGGTTCGGGTCATATTGATCCGAACGATACGAAATATATAAATAAAAGAAAATACTTTTCAGAGAAATTACATATCGCCCTCACTAACAAAGTCACGAAATGTCAGTAAAATATCTCTAAACTGTTGTTTTGTACAAGAAGTTGAAAACCGTTTCGGGTCATATTGACCCGAACAGAACAGCAGGGTTAAGACAGAAAGGGTTGAGTCTTCAACCGGCGGGGTAGAAATCTGAGAATGCTGGCTTAGGCCAAGGAATGTGTTTCTTTTTTGAGTTTCGACTCGTAGAGGTAGCCGCGGGCTATCGTCACAAGAGATGTCTTGTTAAAATATCTTTCTTTTTCATGTTCTCTGCGTGTCTTGTGTCCATTGTTTATATATGTGCTAATAAAAGTTTTTGGCACAAATAAAGAGCAGTCTTCCTTGTGTCCGATCCACATGATTTTACTGAGCTGTTAAGTGAATCGCTGGAAAAGTACCGGCGTGAGTGTTACACATTTCCTTGATGAGATTTACCAACTGCTAAATTTATGGTGCACCAAAAAAGAAGAGCGAAGAAATTGTACAAAGAACTGAAAGCAACCAAGGAATATCAAGAGCTTTGACAACATGAAAAATTTACCTTTGCAGCAGTTAAACAAACAAACAAAGCAAAAATGTATGTATATCATGGAGAGGCAAATAGTCAGTAGATGAAATATGCTCATTCTTGCTACATTTACATTCATAACTGCATCCCTAGTGCAATTAGGAATCTTCTATTTTTAACAAATTGAAATTGACTCTGACTGACAATCAGTTATGGAGAGAGAGTTATATCGGAGACAGCGCCCTCTGAAGCCTGTTAATGGCATCACGCCAGTTGAGATCAAGCGATGAAACGTGTTACATACCATGAATTATGCTCTTCTTTACTTTTGTTTTAATTCTGAAATTTTTGTGTAAACTGTCTGTGTGTAACTTAACGCTTAAGTAAATAACTGTTACACTAATTTGTATTGTTTACTTAACCCTTAAACGATCCCCACAAAATTGAAGTCTCACGATCGTATGGCATTTAAGGAAATTTGCACCAAATCTCGTACAAGAATGGCTAGGAAGAGTTGTGTCAAAGAAACCACAAAAAAAGAGAGCTCCAGGCAAAGAAACCACGAAACAAATAAATTCATTCTGCAAAATAGACCCCATTTTCAATAATCCTTACCCTTTCGTTTTCTCCAAAAGATAATGGCGATTCACCAATTTCTTCAACAACTCGAATGCTTTGTTTTCTTCAAAATAGTACAACGAGATAAAATTCAACATCCTCACCAGTGCAGAACTATTTTTAGAGTGTTTCACTCAATCCTAGAACTGTGACTGTGAACTGAACAATCTCTAAATTCAGATATTGTTTGTTTACTCCTATTTTCATGTTACAATTTCTCAAACGCCATGTGAGAACTGGCATCAACATAGCATGAAATGTTTTCAATTCATTTATGTATCCTTGACAATCTGTCAAGTTTTTTCTGTGTGTTTGATCCTTAATAAAAGTAACGTTTTCATACCCATTCAACTGTTCAGTAATCATAATTGTTACACGCACGGGAGTACGAGACGGTTTCTATAACCATTTTGCATGTACCCGTATATTTCATTCTTTACAATTTTTTTAATGCACTCACAATTATAAATTGGCGAAGACCGTTCGCGAATTCATGCTCATTTAAATCTTTGTTTCTGAAAGCCTAATTATTCCTCATTGCACTTAAATTCAAAAACAAGTAGGTAAATATCGAATTCTTTTCTTATCATTTGTTGGGATCATTTGAAGGCATTCTCATCATCTCGTCTCATATCGTAGTATTCGTCAGGACGAAAAACAAGTGCAAACACGATAACTCAAGATCAAGGCTGACACGGGACACAATGGATATAGAACGGCGTCGATCATTAAACGATACCGTGTCAGATAATCATCAGTCTTATGCAGCAGCATCATTAGTTAAGTTGGCCTGTGAAAGAGTAATAGCATCTCGGGCAGATAAAATATCAACCCTATTAGCACAAAATACCTTACAACATCCACGCGATATCTTTACGATGATGTGAGGAATTCAAAATATCGTAGCAACATCGTGGAGATATCGTTAAATATCTTATGCTAATAGGGAAAAGACCACTGGCTTCAATTAACGCAGCACAGAATATTAAAGTGATACAAGATGTTCAAGTGATACAAGACGTTTTTAATGAACGTCATAGAAAATATTCAAGATTGTCGCAAACTACCAGTCACCCATAAATGATGGGTGAAAGATGTGTTATGGAAATCAGAATTACAAGAATATAACGTAAGGAAGTAAGATATTTATCGATTATATTTAACCTTCTATTGTTTTAAAAATGTAACCGAATGTATTTGTCTTCTGCTTCTTAATAAATTTAAATCTGCCGAAGACAATCATCTACTTCAAAATTTATTTTGGCGTTATCCACCTGGGACATAGCAGGTGTGGAGGGAAAAGAGAATGTGATACAGTGACATGATTGGAGTATGATGTTCCAAGATCGTCTTGCATACTATTAAGTCTTTCTGTAAAAAATTTAACCTTTTCCTCTCGCTAGAAAGCCGCGTTGTTAGCCTTCGGCGTCATGCTGTCAGAAAAGAATTTTATAAATCTCCAAAGTTCATAAAACATCTCATTATATGATAAAATTTTGGCTTTCTAGTCCATATTTGCGCAACATTTCCTCACATTCCGCATTTAGCATCTTTTTTCTATAATAATTAGAAACTTGAATGTTGTTAATTTATGTGGTGCTATTAATAAATCCATCAACATTCATTATTTTCTAAATACTTTATCTTATGCTTCATACTAAGAATATGGCCAACAATATCTCTGCCGGAACAACATCCTCCACATGGAAAACAGGAAAACAGTTATACCGATTACCATGTTTTCCTTGATTTTCACGAATATATTTCAATCCAGGAATTATATTTATTGTTTATTTAATTTTAGTTTTATTAAAACAGAGTTTCTTTCGGGCAACGTGAAAGCAAAACCATATAACAGCGAACGAGAAACAAGCAAAGAAAAATAAATCTAGTGAGCAAAGGCCATCTTCGGATGGGAGGGAGAAAAAAAAGAAATAATTTACAGTTGGCGTTGAGCTAAAGAATTGCAGACGTTGCAGCCCAAGCCACCACAAAACCCAATGGGTGGAAACATTTGTTTCTATTTCCGAAGCGTCGCCGAGTAGTTCCGCAGTGAGCGAATTTTTATGCCTGCGAGGGCTGTTTCTGAGCATCTCCCACTTGCGCTCCTCCTTCTTATTGATGCATTTTCTCGCTTCTTTCGTCGTTTTCACTTTTCTTTCCCTCCATTTTCGTTGTTGGTTGAACTTTAACTGAAAAGCAAACTTTAAAAAATTTTTCAGGAGATGCTACAGTTCTGCAGCCCCCATTACTGTCTGTTGTGTAAGATAAAAACGATCAAATCTATCCAAGCCCTTCTTGACAATAAGGACAGCGAGACTCTCCTCAATGTAATTCAACAAAATTCCAATTTACAAGACAAAATTTCACCTAAAATGCTAGGAAAGCGCCATCCTAGCATAATTCTTTATGATATTCCTAAAAATGTGAAGAATGAGCAAGTCTAACAAGCACTACAGTCGTCAGCTGGTATGACTCCAGACTGGAAGACACACTTTAAATTTCAAGATAGAGAAGAAACACACTTAACTGGTCCATCGAAACGCCAGATCAGGACTTCCAGAAGCTTAAAAAAAACGAGGAAAAATTCCCATCAAGTTGAGCATGGTTCAAATGAGAAAGTGTTTTAGATTAAAAATGAAATTTTTGCCAGGACTATGGGCATACATACTACTTAGGCTTCTAAAAATCTCAAGCCTTTCTGTGGTAACTGTGCAGGGCGCCATTCCACAAAAATTGTAAAAGGCAGCAATTAATCTGCATCAACTGTTCTATGTATAACCGTACATACGGCACAAATATATCAACCTTTCACAAGGCATACAGTAGTGCTTGGGCATGTTACATCAATGAAGTAGCGAAGTACAAAACTAGGGATTATTAATGGACTTTGTATCATCACTCAATTCCTTTTTTGTTTCTTCAAAAAAATTTAAAAATCTACAAATTAACTTCGGTAGGGCAAAGCAGCCTCTAATATCTTTCAATATTCAGCGGCCACTCTACAATCAGATTTTTCACATTGGCCCAAGAGCCTTACATTTCCAAAAAGGAAATTCAAAGCATTCGACAAAACTGGAATGTTTTTTCTTCACTTAATCAAAAAGCTGCATCTTTGCACCTAACAGTATAAAGAAACCAATCATCACTGATTAAAAAAAAGAGATCGCAATTGCAATTAAAATACATACGAATAAACATCCGCTGACGCTTTTCTCCGCCTACTCCTCTCCAAGAGAAAACATTAGAAGATTTACAATCCTTTTATCATCATTATTTAAAGAAAATGTTTTAATGTGTCGATCTACATGGTCATCACTCACTTTGGGGTATAAGGATGAAGATTCTTTCTTTTAACATCATTATCTAAAGAAAATATTTTAATAGGTGTCAATATATACATGGTCATCACTCACTTTGGGGATGTTGTAAAAAATTTAACTCTATTTATAACTTTCAGGTTGGCAACATTTTTATCTGCGTGCGATTGTTTTGTTAAAAATGCAAATGTTTAAAAAATTTAGTTAGTTACTCAGTTCTTCAGTTTTGTTGTTTGTTTTCTTTTAGGTTATGCTAAGCATATTTACTTTGTAAAAATTAAAAAAAATGCTTGGAGAGCCAGGGCCTCGGGTAAAGTTTTTCATACTACAGTGAAATAAATACATTGTGTTTTATTGAAATACGAGTAGTTTTCTGTGAATTCTACATTATTTCTGGCGTCTGTGACAGGACATATTTGTGTATAGCAAAATGTTTCAAGCTTCAAAAGGCTTTATTAAAGAAGATTTGTTATTTGTTGTTGAAGAGATAGGCGAAACTTTGCCTACAAAAGCAATGATTTCAAAGTTGAAAGATATTATTTTGAGGATCCGGATTTCGTTGCATCAATTTTGGTTACTGCTGTTGCTGATAGGAAGCAAAAAGAAGAAGAATCAGAGAAGATGAGGAGAAAAACGTCAAGAAGAGGAGCGAAGACTAGAGAGCAAAGACGAAATGAACTGGAGTTAGCAAAATTGCAATTTCAAACCCTGACAGCGAGTCAAAGTGGAACACAAGCGTTTGTACAAGAAACAATTGGCGTTAAGAAGAAATTTTACTTGAAAAAAATTAGAATTTCGCCAATTTTCTGGAAATGTAAAAGATTGACTTTCTTTTCTTAGTCAATTTGAACATATTCACAAAGATACAGATATAGCACAGGAAAACAAATTTCAGTATTTAGTGCAAGCAACAGTGAGCGGATATCGAGCACGAGAAGTAGGTGCAAGTTTTCCGCCAACTGGTGCCAATTACGAAAAAGCAGTTGAAAGTTTAAAAGCTTTGGCAAACAAGATCTTTTAGTTGAAAGTTTAAAAGCTCGCTTTGGCAAACAAGATCTTTTAGTTGAAGTTTACGTTCGAGAGCTCTTAAAATTAATCATATCAGTTCAGAAAAATTTTCTATGACTTCACTGTATGACAAGCTGGAATCCTATCTCAGATCGTTGGAAACTTTGGGTGTTACGACTGATAAATGTGCGTCTATATCCTATGGTTGAGCCGTGTTTCCCTGAAGAGTTTCTGAGAGCATGGAACAGATGTCCCAGTTCTTCCTCATCAATTGATGCTAAGGAGCGATTAACTAATTTGATGAATATCTTCAGAACAAAAGTTGGAGGAGAGGAACGAATTAATTTAGCTATGGCAGGATTTGGTTTGAATGAGAAAAATAGTATTTAAACTTTAAAAAAGAAACAATGGCATAACGGTCGCAACAAGATTTCTACAGCAGCCAATTTGTTGACGACTTCAGCAAAAGATTCTAAACAATCTTGTGTTTTTTGCACAGGCACTCATTCTAGTACAGACTGTTTCTCAGCTCAAAAAATGAATTTAGCTGACAGATTCAATATTCTAAAAGAGAAAAATTGTTGCTTCGCCTGTTTGAACGTCGGTCATTCTATTCGAAAATGCCGAGTATTTTTAAAATGTGTTTTAGTGGGGAAAAGCATGTACCTTTAATGTACGAAGCAGTAGAATCCCGAAAACATGAGTCAAAGAAGGCCGAAGAAAAAGAAGCAGCAAATGAGATTAATATGTCCAAACAACATTTGCGGGTGTCCCCTAATGACGTCATGAGCTTTGCGGGTGTCTTGGTTCTAAAGTGTTTTCTTCAAACTTTAAAAGTAAAGATGATTTCAGATAAGAAAGAAGTTTCTGTAAGAATTATTCTAGATTCTGAATCCCAAAGGTCGCACATTCTAAAAAAAGTCTTGCCGAAGGAATGGGTTACATTCCTGTAAAAAAAGAAACTCTGGTACATTCTTTATTCGGTGGAGTTAAGTCTGAGAAATTTGAACATACATGTTACAAGATGAGAATAAGCAGCACTGAAAACAATTTCGTCTGTAACTTTGAAGCATTAGATCAATGGACCATTTGCAACGATGTTACGCCTGTTAATGCAGGGACATGGATTAAAAAACTCCAAGAAATGAACATAACTTTGACAGATGTTGGCAACCAGTTCAAGTTCTTATTGGCACAGATCTTTTTGGAAATTTTTTTACCAGGTGTTATCAGGTGGATTGGTGACCATTGAGACTTCGCTTGGGTGGACTTTGTCTGGAAATGTACCTGAAGCAGGGTTACTTCAAGTAATGCCATGTTAGTTACTTCACTTTTCGTCAAAGAGCTTGACATTTCGAGTTTATGGAAGCTAGATTCGAAAGGGATTAAAGATCCTATTGAGAAACTTTCAAAAAGGAACAAGAAGATTTAACCAAAGAGCATTTTCTTCAATCTGTGAGGTACAACGAAGATAACCAATATGAAGTTCATCTGCCTTGGTTGGATAATTCTGCACCGTTACCTGATGACTTAGAATAAGATTGGAATCCACAACTAAGAAATTGCTTCATGAAAATTTGTATGATGCCTATGAAGGAATATTTTTGGAATGGCTACATGAAGGTATTATCGAAGAAGTTCCAGTCAATGAAATTAATTTGTCTGGAAACTACTTACCACACAGATCTGTCCTAAATGAGAGTAGTTCAACACCTATTAGGCCTGTATTCGATGCATCTGCTCGAATGAAGGGACACCCATCTCTAAATGAATCTCTGCACAGTGATTCCCACTTAAATGAGCAGATTTCCGATATTCTGTTGCGATTCAGAGAAAAGAAGATTGGTGTTACTGCGGATATTAGGAAAGCTTTTCTACAAATTAGCATCTGCAAAGAAGATAGAGATTTCTTAAGATTTCTATGTTGGAAAAATAAAGATTGCCAGGAACACAAAGTTTTTCGCCATCCCAGAGTGGTCTTTGGAGTTCGAAGCAGTCCTTTCTTATTAAAAGCTGTATTAAAGTATCATCTTGCTAAGAATTGTGATGTTGACCCTTTGTAACAAAACGTCTTTCGAATAGTTTCTATTTGGATAATCTTTTAATCGGTGTTCACAATGAATTGAAATTGAAACGCTTAAATGAGGTTATGAAGAAAGGTGGTTTTGAACTTTGGGACTGGGAGTCTTCAGCGTCTAGAGATGTAAATTGCAAAACTATTGATTTATTATGGCTAAAATGGAATAAATCAGAAGACATCCTTTCAATTAATCTTAAATGGTTGAAAGAAGTAAATATTGAAATCATTACCAAACGCACAATGTTATCTGCTACTCACAAAGTATTTGATACGTTTGGATTTGTTTCACCAGTAATGCTTTGCCCCAAGCTTATGCTACAAAAAACTTGGAAACTGTCCTTAGGATGGGACTAGAAATCACTGGATCTCTTCGTGACGAATTTGTTCAATGGTTCAGAGAGCTAGAAGCATTGAAGGAAGTTCGGGTTCCTCGCTGGATCAACATTACTCCAGATGCCACTAAGAAATTCTTCATACACACCTTTTGTGATGCAAGTAAAGATGCATATGCAGCCGTTTCTTATCTTGTACAGGAAGCTGATGATAAAAATGTG
>BGPR01008745.1:2183-61700 GCA_013235015.1 Araneus ventricosus | reverse complement strand
AGTAATGATTTCTGAATGGACGTAATTGCAATTTGTTTATAGTGTTCATTTCAGAATTAGAAGATTTTGCTTTTAAAATCTATTCTTAAGTTATAATGTTCAAGTTTGAGATGAATCCAAATGGTTGATGCAGTAATTACAATTCAATAAATACAAAAATTAAAAATATTCTTAGAACAATGAGATGGGTTATGTATCCTTATGTCCTTTATGTGTCTGCAGCTGTACATACAATGTTTTTCAATCTTTCTGTTATACAATTACCTTTTGTATTTTGACTGTCCTTAAAAATACATTTTTAATTATGCTTTTATCTTCATAATGTGACCACTTTTCCTGATGGTATTCATAAGAACATGAATGTAATTCCGACAGCAAGCGGTAGTTAAATTTTTTAATTATTAATCAAGTTCTTTTAATTTTAACGTCTTTTCTCGGATTATTCTGCACCAAAACTTAGCAAATGATGCAAAAGTAAAATTTAATGGTAAATTAGTATGGTAATTTAAATGGTAATTCAATTGTGTTCTCCAACTTATTGTATAGGAATGCAGTGTAAGTCTGCATACAGATAACAATTCTCTTTTACTGATCTTTGAAGGGACCACTCACATTTCTTTATAGCTCTCCTATTTGTGGCTTTGGAATCCAGGGGCGATTGCTATTCCATTTCAAAAATCCTATGTTCTTGGTGTAAAAATCCGACATAACTTTGAATAATTCAGAATGTTAGTATGCTATACATATGTGCATGTATATTTTTGAAATGTCTGGATTTCCACTAATTTACCCTTATATATATCTTAAATTTTGTTTTAAAGCAGTTACATTGTTGAGATAGCAAGTCTCTGAAAAAATCCGGAACACAATCACCCCTGGGAAGTGGTGGAACCATGAGCATGATACTCAATTATACTTTTTCGAAGTCTCATAAATCATGTCTCTTTTCGTTGCAGCTGGTATAGATGGATTTAAAACATTTAACATATACACACTAAATTTGATTTTGGCCTTATTTCATTGGTCATAAACAACTGAGATATGTATTTGTTCTAAAAATGTTATTTGACAGTGGAAATTATAGAAACTTCTAGTTATTTTATGCTACCATGTTAACTATTTATCTTTAAATGCTTATCTTTTCTCGACAGGAGTTTATGAATATGTAGAAGAGAATGAAGGAAACATGAGACTGCAAATAAATGCTCAAAACTGCATTCATTGTAAAACTTGTGACATTAAAGATCCAAGTCAAAATATCAATTGGGTAACACCAGAAGGAGGTGGAGGACCAGCTTATAATGGAATGTAAATTCATTTAGTTAAAGCAGCCTCCATTATATTATACATGTTTTTTCCCTTATATATCCTTGTGTGATCTAGGACTGTATATTTCAAAATATACCAAAATGCAATGCATATATTATGTAATATTCATAGAAATGAAAGATATACATACTGCAATATATGTTTTGTCATATTTAAATGGCAGAATTTTATAAAATTTAGCACTAAGTGCAATTAAAGATTTTATAAATACTATTTATTTTTGTGTATGTACTTTTGTAATGATTGTTAATTAAAATATTTTTTAAATAAATCTGTGGCAAAAGTCAATAACAAGTCTTTCTGGTATAAAAAATATTTTAATATTTTAGACATACATGTAGTAACATCATAAATATTAAGAGAAACACATCTGAAACAGATTTCTAAATAGAAGGCACCATGTATTAAGGCTGAATGACATTTAAATATTGCAACTTTGACATTCAAATCCATTTTAAACCAATGCTAGAATATAAATTCAAACAAATTGAAGAAAATAACAATAACTGGTTATTAAGTAGAATGGAATCTCAGTTATCTGAACTAATCCAGCAAAAAGATAGAGAAAAACATGTTACAGAAGAAAAAAATGCAATATTTTGTAGTAACTCGCATGATTCTAAGGCTGGATTACTTTGTGAAAATAAAGTTTTCTGATCTGTTCTTGCAAATTTTCAGATATTTACATTCCTACTTAATATCCAAAATCTCATTAAAGTGATTGTGTAAAGTTAAGCCTGGATAACACAGACCCTCAAATAATTGGCATTCTATATTTTCTAATAAATAAAGTTTTAATCACGGCATTATTACCATAAGAGTGATATGTGACATTCAATAAAGATTAAGATAATTTAACTAAGAAGACAACACAAACTAAAGACGTAATTATTTCAAACAATTTTTACTAGGGGGGGGGGAGGAGTTTGATATTTTAAAGGAACTTTTATTCTGTTCATATCATTTGCTTAGAGAAAAATCTTAGAAATGCTCTCATCAATTAATAATAGAGCCATTTAAAATATGGCTATTAACTCTTATGTCAAAAGAGAGAACATCTTGACTTATCCGAAATAAAAAGTTCTGTTCCGAGAAAAAATTCCATTTAAGCTAATGAATGATATTCAAATTGATCTTGTTTCTTACCGAGGATATGAAAAATGGATATAAAATAATGGAAACAAATGGGGAAATAAAATTAACGCTAGGCCACTGTAATCCAACAGCAGACTCGACCATTTTATTTAAGAATTATGCATTCAAGTCTTGAATTTCCAAAAAATAGCTACATGTATACTGCTCAAGCATGTTAACTTTCATAATGGCTGCCATAATGGTATATTGCAGAGGTTCCCAACCTGTGTTATGCGTACCCCTGAGGGTACACGAAGGACCATTTGGGGTACATGAAATCAAAGTTGTTAATGACAGAAGTAATAAAACACAAGGGATTAAAAAAATTAGAGAATTTTGTTTCTCCAAGTGAATATTTGCTATTTAATAACTATACCACCTGAATAGTTGGTTATTATGAAGCGAAATTTTTACCTATCCTTATAAGTTAAAACAAAATAATTACAATACTGGTTTCATTTGCTTTGGCGTTGGACTAATGTAATAAAATGTATTGTACAATTGGAATAAAATGTAAAAATCAAAAATAAGTTCTGCAAATGTTATCAATTCGAGTCATTTCACTTTTAAAGCCAACTTAAGCTAGCGTTAACATTATTGATAAAAACTTCTTTGCGTAAAATGGATGGTTGGGGGGTTGGATACGATAGTAGGGGGTACGCGAAAACAAAAAGAATAATCAAGAGGTACACGAGGGAAAAAAAGATTGGGAACCCCTGGTATATTAGATAAGTTGTCTTGTAGAACATCTGTAAATATAAAATTTACAGGTTAATTTTTTAATTACAATTTTTGATGTTACATTAATTTTCTATAAATAAATTCAATGTGCCCATAACATGAAATTTCCACTTAAAAAATTAACTGCATTATAATTACTAAGATCTATCTTAAGTATTAATTTTAAAAAAATAATAACCTCATACATGAGCCTTAGTTTATCAAAATATTAAGTGGTTTTATTTAAATAAATTTGTACATTAAAGATTTTAGCCTACATCCCAGAATAGCAATTTAGGAGATAAGGCAGGAATAATAGCAATTTTTTTAAAAAAATTTATTACTTTCCACAAATAAATTGTATAAAAAAGGAATGGATAAGAATTTTTAATTTTTGTATGAGCACAGTCAAGCTGAAAATGTTTTGAAATAGACCGAAATCAAAAGGTCTTTTCAAGAAAATTTTCAATGATCAAACCTATAGAATTCCATAGCTAAAAAGCACAACTTGTTTCATTAAATCAAGTACTTCCACTTTTCCTAAGCTCTGAAAAATTCCATAAAAACATTCTGTTCAATTAAAAAATATTAACAAATATAATTTCATCACAATCAGATTATTCAGTTTTCAAAAGAAGTCTACATTATTTTGCTGATGCATTTTAATTAAAAAGTTGCCTTAAAACTGAATAAAATGATAAAATAAACTCAACAGCTATTTCAAACACCATTATGTAGAAACTATATAATCTTTTAAATGCTTCAATTTTTCTGCATGCAACTTTTTTTTATAAACATGCAAAAATTTAAAGAATAAAGTTCACACACCAGTATATGAAACAACTTATTTAAATAATGGATATGATACACTATTTCCAACCCAAGCACAAGTTTCTATAAATTAGAAATAAATACAAGTATATAGAACTGTTTGGCTTTTTATTTCTAGTAAAAGTTAGATATAGTTTAGATTTAAGTTTAATAAAGCCAATTCAATTAAATAAAAGGCTTTTAAAAATTCATTCTTTTGACTAGATAAAACAATTATCACAAGTAGAACAAGAATACCTCACACGTTGGAAAGCAAAGTAATTTTAAAATTTTGGAGAGCTTCAGATAAAAGCACACTAGCAATTTTATCACTTAAACAATCACCTCTTATAAAAAAAAAAACTAATTATCTTTTGAATGTTGTAGTTACAAGAGATGAGTGGTGTTGCTAATACACTAAGATACTTGACAGATATCTTTAAATTTATGATAATTTTTTTGACATATTGGAAGCATCCGATATCCCTCTTCAACTACACCACAACTTTCACACATACCTTGTTAAAAATTCAAATTATACAAAATACTGTAAATTAAAATTCCTCAACTGGCAATGCAATTAGTTTACTATCTGTAAATTAATTGCATTGCAATATAAAATGTGCTGTATTATACAAGATTTACTTCAATTTTATTCTATACATAATACTGTATTACGAAAAAACAGGAACCAACAACATTTCAAATATTTAAATTCATCTACATAATAAATGAGATATCTAAAACCAAATGAATATATTAAAAAATTTAAGGGGAGAAAAACAATAGTATCATAGAAAACATAAATAAACACAGATTAAATTGAAACACATTTAATATACTGGACAGATGGGAAAAAAAAAAAAAAAAAGGTTTTGCCTTGGGGTTTTTTTTTTTTTTTTCATGGTGGTGGTTTATAAATACATCAATAATAAATTTGAAAATAATGACCACACTCAACAAGATTATAAGATGGTAGATGTTTACCCACTACTACAATCTTTAAAAATATACATACATTACTTAACCATAATGCTATCAGAATTAACATTAGAATTTCTTAATTAAACATAATATGACCATAATATTTTAGTAAGTAGAATGCTAAATTTGTGTTTTGGTTAGTAGTGGTTTTTAAACTTTTTATTAAGTAATTCATTAACTAAAAACCTTCTAATAAGTAGTTTGCTGATTTAAAGCATTTTAATAAGTAGACAGTTAATTTTATACCATTAGGTAAGTAGTCAAGCTTTCTCTTTGATTCTTAAATTAGTATATTTTCTTAAGCCAGTGTATTGCTCTTAAAACTAACATTAAATGCAATAATTAAATTAGTAAGATCTGCAAAAGAAATATTGCAAGAAAATATTCTGAAAATGCGAAAAGAAAAGTGATATTTGAAACAAATCATGCCCTATTATTAGTTTTAAACTAAATTTAATTTCCACGGTTTTCTGTGATTGCTTAAAACCTCTAGAGATTTTTTTTTTTTTTTTTTAAACGAGACATCTTGCATGCAAAAACATATTGCGATAGGAATATCGTTTTTTCAAAAATAAAGAAGCAATATAAATAAAACTTACATTTGAAAATACCAATTAAACAAAAGGGAAAATTTTAATATATATAAGATAATTATTAGAAATGACCATGGTGGTATCAAATTTTGACCAAAGGAATCTACAGTTACTTTGTTCATGTTTTTGATTGCAATTATGAATAAATTTTATAATTATTTCTCATACAATTCCAAACTGCATTCACTAATTACGGAACATTACAAAATAACTGTAACACAAAAATATATAAAATTATACCATAGTATGTAAAACTGCACAAAATTACAGAAAAAGAACTTAAGGAATATTCAATACAAAGCATACTAAATATTCTTAGGCATATTTAGAACAACAACAAATATGAAGTAATAGAATTAATAAATATGTTGCTCAGCAACTACAATAAATTTAATAAAACAGAATAATGAAAATTTGAAAAATCAAACCAAGGAAAATCACAACTTTGGATTTACAGAAAACAATAAAACAGAAGTTATAAAAAAATACTGTAAACAAATAAAAACAACAGATCACCAACAAGACATAAAATATCTTTAAAAAATTTACCCTATTAGAGAATTTACAAAATTTCCATAAAGAAATTGGTTTAACAAATTTATGGTCACTTACATATAAAAATTCTAATTCAAAAGGACTATTCCATTTCAGAAAACTGATTTACAATGGAGTTTATACTTGTAAATTTTTGACACGGTTGCAAAAGTCTGAGTGTCCAACATTTATGGCTATGAAATTTCTTTTAATTATGCAACAATAAATAATTCAGGAGAAAAATTTTATAAAATAGTACAAAATCAGCTATAAAAAGCAACAAATTATAATAGTTAACATTAAAAAGAATCTTTAAAGGATCAAAACTGGAAGTGATTTGATCATATGCATCAAGGTGGAAAATGCTCCATAATGCATTCCAACTTTGTACATACCAAATTCTATCCATTAAAATAAGCTGGATCTTAAATTTTTAAAAATCTGGTTTTTGAAGAGTGTTAGGCGAAATTTAATTTTATAATTTAAAAATTACAATGACATCTACCAATTCTGCTTTGCCAAGAAAAGCTTGAATTTTTAATTTTTTCAATAAATTATTTATTTTTGTTATTGAGAAGCAATAATTTAAAACAACTGAATTTTATGCATGAGATATGTCATTTATATTCATAAGCATAAAAATTGAATGATCATGCTTAATATTTGAAATAATTAATATATTACCAATTAAATGAGATTTATCTGAGAATAATTCCAATAATAAAAAGACGAAAGCACAGCCTTTATGAAAAGAAAAGCAGAATAATAATAATAAAAAAAAAAAATGTTATCATATACTTCCATACACAGAAAATAATTGTGTATAGTTTCAATTGCATTTTTTTTCATAAAATGGTTCAACTATTTACAAATGCAAAAATCTCACTTTTGTGCTGAAGAACAAGTAACAGTTAAAACTAAATACTGTACTGTTTTACAGTAATGATTCAACAACTTTTAAATTTAAAAAACATGCATCAAGCGCCATTCCAATAATTTGAATGTGATTGCTGAAACACAGTTTTAAATTTATCATTATGCAACTTTTGATATGTATCAATGTTAACAAATTTATCATTATATTATGTAATCATTTGTCTTCAACGTAAAAAAAATTTGGAGGGAAAAAATAAATAAAATATCAAGTAGAGAAAGCGAAGAAAGAAAAAATATACCCTCACATCTCATCCATAGTCAGTGACAACTAAAGTTGGCAGTAAGGGGAATGGTAGTGGTGTATCATTCGTTACTCCCAGTTCACTAGCCTCGAGAATGATCAAAATATATTTAAAAGTAACTGACAAATTTGAATCGAATTTAATTTTAAATACCATTAATCAATACTCTATGTAATTAAATTGTATATTTAAAATGCAAGTTATTTAATTTCATGGAATTTTTTCTAAAGGGCTAAAACAAATAGAAACATTTAATGCATCATTCACTGATAATGCAATCACTGGTAGTTTTCTAAATATTGGCAACTTCAGTTGCTATTGACTATAGAAAGTAAAATTGGCACCGAAAACTAAATTAAATATTTTATATAAAAAAAAAGTAATGAAAAATGTTGTAAAAATGGAATGTACAAATCTTATAGATCCAAAATAAAAAAAAAAAAATGGAACAAATGTTACAACCTATTAAAAAAAATGTTTCCGAAATAAGCATTGATCACCAATTTTTGAAGGTAGCTATTAAATTACCACTTGTCTAATGCTGTTCGATTGAAAGTTTGGAACCTCCATTTTTGAGTTATTACAGTTGTATCACAAGGACTCATAAATATTTCTTTTCGTTCAGCATCACAATCTAAACAATGACCACTTATAGGATGATACAGCTGCAACTTCACCTGTAAATAATCAATATTTTTAAAATATAGTAAAATATAAAAACATACAGATTATTATCTAGCTAGAAAATCACCCATCATACCATGACAGGTGCAAATTGCCTCTTCATTCGAGAGATTTCCTGTCAAATTTGACGTGTTTAAATATATTCGAGAGAAATGTTTAACATTTATTGAAAACAAATAAAATAAACATATGTTTTATGACAGGAAATATTTTTTATTTGCATATTTCTTTATTCAAAAAATCATCGTGGCATCCAAAAAATCCATTGTGGTATTCATCCATGAAATCCATCGTGCATCGTGGCGTCCAAACTATATCATGCACATGATATACCACTGATGTAATTTACTACTTTCTATTAAAAATGGAAATTAATTTGAAATATATGATTGATATAATTTAAAATTTCTCGAGAACTATTGATAATAGCAAGATAAATTTTATATCAATCGATAGAACATTTTATTTCACTATTTTAGAGCTATTAAATTTGAAATTAGAACGACGATTACCATTTTGAATTTAAAATTACTGAAATTTGGGTTCTCTTACAATGAAATAATGCTGTTTTAACGTCTTGCAGTGCTATGGATCTAGTTTTATTGTTGGTGACATCAGAGCGTTACCGAGAGACAGATCTGGGCTATTATATTAGTAATTTCTTGCATTCTCTAATCTGGCTAAATGATGGTATATGTCTGTAAAAAATTGTTTAGGAGTTTGGGAATACCTATTTGACTTGCTAGATAAAGTAAAAAAGGAACATTGGAATGTAATCGGTTTAGCAAAGGAAGTAAAAATGTTATTGGGTATTCATGGTTTAAGCAAAACACAAGATCTCTTAAGAGGGAAATCTCAGCTGAGCAACAAGAAAGTGCTTTACCCCTTACAAAGTAATTGAAATATCAATGCTGTCTTTAGACTGCTTGTGGAGTTGCCTATTCTTGTCTTGCTTCCTTAGCAATAAACCTATTGTGACAAAATAGTCTTGTGGATGTAAGTGAATGCAGTCCAATAAGCAGGATTAAAAAAATAAAGCTCTTTATTTTACAAATATTCTAAGCAAAGAAACGTAGCACAAGTATTAAAACAGTACTTCTAAAAATTTACAACAGAGATTACCAATAAATCTCAAACACAGCACTTTCAAAATAGCGGTCAATGTCTTTTCAGCTCACCAGCATTCCTGCTGATCAAAATCCAACTAACTCCTCTTGGCTTGAGAGCTTGCTTTTATACTTTTTCAATAGGAAGTGACGTCATTACAAAGGAAGTGATGTAATCTCCAGAAAGTTCATGAAGCCAGTAAAAATAGGTTGACAGTTCAAGGTCTTTCTAGAAAATTCCTTTTGTCGCCAAGATTAGCACATCAGGGAAACAACTTTATAGCTTTGTAACACTTTGTAAACTATAGATATCACAGAGGCATGTATGTATAAATTTGCAATTGTTTTCTCATATACAGCATTCATATTATCAGCTGTTTAGAGATTAGGGTAGTAAAATCTTAATAGCTTATCAGTGCAGCATAAGTACAAGGCCATAAGTAAAGGTTTATTAACATTTTGACAGCTTAAATTTACAGAAACACATAAAATAAACTACTTCTGTTTTGCTTAACTTACATAATCATATTTCCATTCCTGATTTCCTTGCATTCCATGGCAACTCCAAAGAACAACTGGTGCATGATTATCAGACGACGAAACATCAAAGCATACTGTCCTTTTTTTTGGTCTAATATCTTTGTGCCATGTCAACTCAAATTGCTAGAAGAGAAAAATTTGTATCAGTTTCTTTCAGTCCCATATTGTTTGAATTATTTAAAAATATTTAATTTAATATTTTGAACATCACTTGCAATTTTAAAAACATTTCTTTCACATAATAATTACACAAAAATCTATCCTACATTATATCAGTTATTACCCCAGTGGCAGAATACTTTTCAACAGTCTGCAACGGAGGTTGGGTCTCTTAAAAATAGTCTACAGAGTAGTGCGCGACTATAAATATTTTGCTTTCTTTTTTAAATACTTATATCAACTTACAACTATTAAAATATGACAAATATAAATTAAAAACCATATAGCATCTTTATTATTTGTATAACATAATCGTATAAATTAATAAACAAAAGCATATGAAGATTAATCTTTTCTTTGGGAAGATAATTAGCAATAATGAGGTATCAATTTGTTTCAGAAGTAATATTATACAAATACTCATGCAGAAAATTATATTTGGGTGCTTTTCCGTTTTAGACACAGCACTTGGTGTCTTTCTGTTTTGGTGATTTTTTCAAAACAATACATCACTAGCTCATATAGATGAAATATTCTTCAATATGTTAGATGTTATTTAAAAATTTATGCCTCCTGTTTCTTGTAAAAAAGAGTATGTCAAAGAATGTTTTTCTTGTATGTTTTAAATTTAAAATGCAATAAATAATTGCTTTTTTATGAAACCAAAACTTTGAAACTTATTAGCACATTTATCTGATTTATTATTAATTTCTGCAGAAATTATGTGACACTGGGACTGAGCGACTGGAGGGAATCCGGAATTTCACTGGTAATTTTGGTAGTGTCCGTTAATTCTGGAATAATTTCTTCTGCCTCATTTCCCAAAAAATCGGGCTTAGAACGTTTAAAATTGGGGCAATCTAGGCTTGAACTCTGTTCCTCGTCTTTATCAATTTCGGAATTTGTTCTTTTTTCGTTCCCATTTTTAAAAAATGATTGAATTGCAGGCGTAGAGATCGATCGAAACTTCGGAAGTTTATTTTCATGCTGGCGTAAATAATGTTGCTTTAAGTTTTTTCGTAATAATCGCAATCAAAACAACGAATTTTATCTATTTACACATCCATCTCAAAGCAAAAAACATGTGTTATTTCCAGAAACCAAAAGCTCCGTGCCAGAAATGTATTGGAATGAAATGCGTAGAAAAATTGGCCGAGACCAATACCGATATGAGGCACTTAGACCAAATCGCAGTCGCTAGGGGAGCCCATTCAACATAGGGAAGAAAGAGAGAGGGGGGGGGCAACGATGATTACGCAAGGGCGAGAGGATTCAATGTACGTTATATAATAATTGTTAAGTTCTTTTGCAAGTGTGATTAATAACTTTGATATTTTTCATGATTGGATTTATTTTATGAGCACATGATAAACTTTATTACAATATAGTCTGCAGACACTGTCCAAAATCTGCGACGTACGACGCAGCGTCGCAGTGGTTCTGCCACTGGGGTTATTACAGTTTAAAAATTATTATTACAACAATAATTATTGTGACAAAATCGTCTTGTGGGTGTACGTGAATGCAGTCCAATAAGCAGGATTACAAAAATAAAGCTCTTTATTTTACAGGTATTCTAGGCAAAGAAACGTAACACAAGTATTAAAACAGCACTTGTAAAAATTCACAACAGAGATTACCATTAAATCTCAACACAGCGCTCAAAGGTTTCCTATTAGCTCACCAGCCTGCTTGTAGATCAAGATCCAACCGACTTTTCTTGGCTTGAGAGCTTGCCTTTATACTTTTCAACAGGAAGTGACTTCATTACGTAGGAAGCGACATATAATCTCTAGAAAGTTCATGAAACCAGTAGAAATAGCTTGAAAGTTCGAGGTCCTTCTAGAAAATTCTCTTTGCCGCCAAGTTTGTCACAAGATTAGCATCTCAGGGAAACGACTTAATAGCTTTGTAACATTATAATTACTAAAACTATCTTGATTTCTCTCTTTATATACATAAAGACTAACAAAAATATACAATGTTTCAACCAAATGGCTCAATGGAAGTGAGTTATGTCCAAAATAAATGCAGAAGGGAGATATGAACTATAGGCATCACAGTGCCATGTATGTATAAATTTGCAATTGTTTTCTCATATAACATCATTTTAATTTTTTGTATCATTCCCTTGGAGAAGTTAGTCAAAATAGATATCAGATTAGCCTGCCCATCATTTTAAATAAAATGCACTACACAATGAGTCAGAATATCCGGAGTAATATAATAATTATCATTGATTAAAAATATTATTATAAATTTATGGACAGGATCTTACTCAGTAATCATTATGTAGGGTGTTAGATTGAGAATGATATTAAACCAGGTATGAATGCATGATTTATCATGTCATCTTTGATAACTAACATTAATATTGCTTACAGAAAAAAATTACATTTCTTATTTCTAAATTATAAAATAAGATGAAATGTATTCAGTGAAAATTGGCTGAAACCACATGACAACATTTGATTCAGTGAATGAAGTGGTGCGTCCTACTTCCAGAGAGTTAAAGAAAGAGCCAGTCTATTACAGTTCTCACATTCATTTTAAGCTAAAGTCCTCATAGAATATCTTATCCTTTATTTAATGCATTTCAGTTGAGATGACTCCATTGATACAACTTTTTATCAGGTATGTAATCTAATCTAATTACATATCTGGTTAAAAAAATTTCCCTTGTAGGGGAGAGGAAGAGAGAAATCCCTCCCAAAAATATAACAATTTTATATAAATTTTAATTACTTGTTCTCCTCCTTGAGCAGGATTATCTTTGGTGCACTTTTCAAGACCAAATCTGTCATTCTGTTTACGGAATCTTGTATCAATGCATAAATTACTAGCCACATTTCTTATCTGTATGAAAAGAAAATGTATACTTTACAGACAGTTCATTTTAAATTTATCTACAATACTGTAAAAACATTTGAAACATAACTGGCAGCAACAAGCAAAACCTCACTTAAAAATAAATAATATTTCATTTACAAATTTCTACATATACAAATATTAAGATTCACATTCAAAAAACAATACCCCTTCAAAATAAATGAAAGAAAACTCTTCAGGTTTTTAGAATGCATATTAAAAATTACATGAAAATGTTCCAAACATAATACTGTCACGCAGTAACATAAGTAAATAAACAACTGATTTATTCTCTATATAAAAGGTAGCCAAAATTAGTCATGTTTTTATGAGATTCATTATACCAGGCTTATTTTAAATTCTACACACGTGTTTGGTATCATTCATTTCAAAATCTATTGACCTTAAATGAAATGCAGCTGGAATTTCAAAATTTTATCATGTTTTAAAATTAAAAACTAAAAATAGCAATTAAGTTTGTTATTAATTTCATTTCTTTCTCTTTATTACATAGCTTTTTTAGCTTAGCAGGTAACCAACAAGCGAACAAAGAACGGCTGTCACGAAATGATAGTTGCTGGGACTAGTTTAAATGTCAAGAGCTACATAATTAAGCTTATAAAACAAAACCTACATCGAAATATTTTAATAATTTTTTTTAATTTAAGAATAATGATAATATATGAACAAATGTTGTTAATTCACAAGTTTTGTTTGTAATAAACTTTCTTCATCTTAGCCAAAATAGTAGCTGACTGAATTCTTTTCATCTTTCTACTGCACATTAACCTGTCAATGCTCAGCATCCTATTTAGAGGACAGTTACATTTCACTTCTGTGGCTGAACTAAATGCACTCCATTGTTTCTTTTTTTTTGCTTTGTAAATGCAGTTAATAGGTATTCCTGCACTCCTAAACAGTTTTCCTCTAGCTAACTAGATTTAACATCATTTTGATTTTTTTTTTTTTTTTTTTTTTTTTGCGGTAATGCAAGGAATTGGAAAGTAATTCTTATTTTTTGATATTTTGCTGTATTTTAAAAATCTTTAATATCCATGTAAAAAAAAAGTTTTTTTAAAAAAAATGATTTTTTGCTGATTTTTTAAAATTTTTTTCACCGATTTTAATTTTACTTCACAGTTAACCTAGTCTTGATATTTTAAACATAGTTTAATAGCAATATATTGAAATCTATGCTTTAAATTAATTTGGGCATTAATGGGTTAAGGAGAGAAACACAGGGTGGTCATAACTTATTGGACATCTCCCATTTTTGAAAGCCATTATCTGCGAAACTATTCAAGTTAGAGGGAAGAGAAAAAAAATGTATTTGTAGAGAATTTTACGTTCTTTAATTTTTTAAATCGACTGTAATTCAAAAACTGAATAGTTTTCAAAATATTAAAAAAAACTAAAAATGGCAACTAGAAAACAAGTTTCGGCTTCTGCTGATCGGTAGCATTGCATATGGAAATATCTCGCTGTAGCAAATTTTGGACGCTGTAATGGTATGCCACCTATTTTAAAAAAAACTTTATTTGCCCTCTCATTTTTTAAAAAAAGCACATTTGTAACATTAGTTTTTTAAAAATAATTTTTGAAATGGGTCCAATAATTTATGACCATCCTGTATTGTTTTTGTATAGCAATAATATACGATAATAAATAAAACATGGTGTTAAGCATCAAATAAATATCTTAACTTTCAGAAAACTTTGAATGTTAGTCATGAAAATAAAAAATATAATTAAATAATTTTCATTTCATTTTTACAGAAAAATAAAACTGCAGCAGTGGGTTTATAAAAACAGTTATATAAAACTTTTAAAACATTACTTTACCTCTCCTTCAGCAAAATTAGGAGGTTCAATTGGTGGGTATTTCTTTGGTTGATCAAATGCAATTTCTTCCATAAACCACTTAAAAGGTTTGCATTTTAGTCTTTCTCTTAAGGCTTTTTGTTGAGAAATATCGCCTGGATCTAAATCGCGGTAATGAGGACGTCTCAGATATAAATATTCTTTGTATTCATCCATCCACACTTCAGCCACTCGTTTATAATTCTGAGGACGAAAAGAAAAAAAAAGTATAGTCACAAACATTTGACTTAAAGAGAGGAAGCAAATGACAGCTAAAATTCATAATAAGAGAGAAGAAAATTAATATCACATTATTTCAATTCTTGAAATTTAAACCAACAGCTTATACATGTTTTAAAACTAAATCAAATAAATCCCCAAAAATAAGAATATACAAGATACAATAATCAATAGTACTAAAAACAAATTATATCACAATTTGAATGACTAAATTCTCAAAATGACTCAGCTACACATATTACATACAAATAAGTTTATTTACAGTTAAACTTTGCAATTATAAACATGAAAACTAAAATTTGGTTTAACTAGAACTTGTTAGAGAAAAATGTATAAAAAATTTCATGGAATAATTTTCTTCAACATACTTTTAGAAGTTTATAACAAGTAAACTTGATGTAACAAAAGTTGAACTCAATTTCAATAAATATCTTCAGCGATTCATTATTAAAAATTATGTTTAACATACAAAATATGAAAACTTGAAGAAAATACACATCAAGATACAAAAAGTGGTAGAATTTTATATACTTACCCTACCAACAAAATCACCAATGCCAGGATTAGGGAAAGGTGGAAATTTTCGGTAAATGTGACCAATCCTTGAACATGGTGCGTCTACCATCTGCCCTCCACACTGCCAAATTTTGAAAGACAGTTCATACTGCTCGCCACCCCAGACATCAAGACCTTCATCATAGCCACCCAATTCCCAAAAGTAGGAACGATCGATAGCAAATAATCCACCAGCCATAACTGGGCTTCTACAAAGTTAAAATTATATTACAACATGTGACAGTCACTATTTTCATACACGAGATTGAAATATAAATGCAAGCATTGTTAGTTTGAGATAATGAATTACTATATTAGTCTAAAATGATTTTCATTGATCCTACTTTTTAAAAATTATTTGATAAATGCCAAAATCATGGCTACTAAGACATATTTTTCAAACAACTAATGAAGGCATAAAGTTAGCTTATAAGTTTAATTTCAGAACACATTTTTTTTTCCTTCAATAAACAACTGTCTGCATATTTTTTGCATATGGGTTACAAAAATCACACCGTCTTAAGGAGGTTTTTACAATTTTTTTTTGTAATATATCTAGTAAAAATTTTTTAAAAAAAAGCAGTGCCGGAATGGCGCTCCAGGCTCCACTACATCCCTGTTCCTAATCCACATTTAAGAACAAGCAAATAAGTATTGATATAATAAAAAACATCATTGAAATTATAGAAAAGTATTTAAAATATATTCCCACATTTAAAAAAATTATTAAAAGCTGACGTTACTGACAATTCAAATATGTCTTCAAAGAAATGCTATTCAAATATCTATATAGAATAATTTTTCACATACTTAAAGGGTTCTGCAGGATGTTTAAGATCTTCAGGCAACAAAGGAAGCCTTTTATAATATAGTTCCCAGTCAAAAGAACCCCTGGCTCCTTCATCTTGTGCCCTGTAAGCAAATGTCTCATAGTCTATAACATCTATAAATGGACAGGTAACTGTTCTTCTGTCTTTGGCAATCGGCTCTAAAATAAAGAAAACAGTAGAATTATAAAAATGAGGCAAGTAAAACAATTGAAACAGCCATACAATCAAAATCAAAAGCCTAATAAAAAGTAAGAAACTAAAATCAATATTAGATAACCTTATTTTAGAATGGCTATTTCACAAGTAATAATAATTATCTTTTGTATTTTGAAAATTGAAATTCATATTTCAAAGGAGTTTAGCCTTAATAGGGAGAAAATTAAATAATTGTTTAGTTTCAAACTGTTTTGTTTAAATCTTACTTATCAAAACATAATATATAAATATACGATTCTTAAAGTTAATTGATTATTTAGTTTCATTCTTGTGAAATATTATCAATAATCAACCCTCAAATTGCTTAGATCTTGCAATTGCCTTAAATTTATATCTTCAGTGTTAGTTTCATAGAAGCCAACACACATTTATTCATAGATTTGTTTTAAAATTTCAGTGAAGAAAATTCTTTGGAATACAAAGATTCAACTACATATAAAAAATATTATGAGTATTCAACTCTCTCAACTTTATAGCATACAGATGTTACTTGAAATGTGTAGCACAAAATAACTGAACTTATGGGTCATGCAAAAAAATGTACTCTGTTGACATGAATAAAAATCATCTAAAGGAATCCAAAACTGCTTTTGCTAGTGACAGTTCATCAAAGAAATAAGAATGATTTATTGAATGTAATGATTAAAAAATATCACAGCATCTCCTCTGATCTATAATTTTGAAATAAGGACCACAAGTCAAATTTTATCCATTTGGTTTTTGAATTAATGTGTTCATCATGCTCAAAATGAACAGAATGACATAATTCCATTCCCACCCCTGAAAAAAAAAACCAAGGGAGGTAAAAAAAAACTTAAACTTTCATCAAAATCTTGATGTTGAATTATTTTGGCAATTACAACATTTTGAGTATGTAAACTTAACATATGGGAATGTAAAAATACACAGTATTAAATGCCAAATTCTCATAACCAAATCCCTGCTGGTGTAGTGCAAATATTGGAAAGAGGGTGCCAACTCAGGTGTTGTCCTTTCCATCCGACCCTCATGTTGCTTCAAAATGGGACATTAATATAACTGAACTCAGAATTGAATCTCATCAAGTATAAATAAGCAGTTCTTTGGAGGGTTGATATATAACCATTGATACATACAAAATAAATTGTACCTAGCAATGGAGGAAGCCAATTGATGTTAGCTTCAGTATGGGAATCGAGAAAAATGAGCACATCTCCTGTTGCTGCCTTGGCACCAATTAATCTGGCTCGGATTAAACCTTCTCTCTTTGACGCTCGCAAAACTCTTACTTTGGGTAAGTATTTCTTTATGTAGGTCTCTAACTCGTGTTTCAGTTCAGCTAAAAGATTAAATAAAATGATTTATCTAAAAGGCATATGGAAAAACAAATATTCATTATACACTCTAAGAAACTTCTAAAATGATTTTGCCATCCTATTCACTTCGAGAAAATAAATTTCAAGATAAATATAAAAAGAAAGAAGTATAATGATTATGAGCTTTAATAATTATTTTCTAATTTATGAACAAAATTAATATAACATAATTCATAAGTTGCAAAACATCACCAAATTTTTTTGCTTATAAATTAAATCTTTTAATTTGATTCATGCAGTAATTCATCAAGATTTAAAAATCATTGCATAAAGTAATAAAAGCCCCAGAAAATAATGTATTTGAAGAATTAAAAATCAAAGTTTTTGCAAATGGCAATATTATATTTGATTATTTCACTGTATATTGATGTAATTCATCAATTGAATTACAAATATATCCTCCCGAGACTCTGCATCAATTTTAATGGACATTTGTGTTTTATTTACAAAAAAGTTTTTTTCCCATTCAGAGCCCTTAAATCCTGCTGTCCAATGCTTTGGATGGTCCCATGCTGTCATCTCTTAATTGTGAATAATTAATTATGTTAGTTATACTAATTAATATATAATTAATAAATTAATTATATACAGTATTATGTAATCCTATCAAGAGTATTAATCTCGAATTTTGAGAAATTGTTTGAAAATTATACCTTTGGGTCTCAAGAGGCTAATATATATATATATATTGCAGAATATTTGATATTAAAAAAATAATGCAGACATAGGTATATCTTTATTAGAAGAATTCTGACAAAGTAAAAGCAAGTATTTTCTTTGGAATCGAACACATATGAATATCCAAGCATTCTATTGCTTTTTTTTTCCAATAATACCTTCATAAGAAATAATTCACATAAAAATTAATAATACAATACACATTAATTATCATACAAGTTACTTAGAATTAGTACACAAACTAATAGACCTATGGAAAATAGGTTATGGAAAAAATTCAGAAAATATCGGTCATTTACAAAAACTTTTTAACTTCCACAAAGTACACAGCATTTATTCCTTCAGGCAATTTACTTTATTTACAAACAAGTTTCTTACTTTTTGTGCTAAAATCATCCACTAGTATAACCTCCTTAATTAGTTCTGGTGGAGCTCGATTAATTACACTTGTGGCAGTGCGCAAAAGGGTAGAAAGATGTTCATTGTGAAATGGAACAACAATACTGGCCGTTGGTAGATTCCTTAAATACTTTTTCTTTAAACAACTAAAATTGAGAAAAACTTAAATCAAATTACAAAACAAAAACATTTTTTTTCATATCTTACTTCATTTCCTTCATTAACTCTAAATTAAATTATGCATCTCATAGAAATATCATGCAATATATTACATATTTGCAAGATGCCATTTCATTTTGATACCAGTTCACCATAATTAGAAATATTCAAGATTCACAATTTAACTATCAAATGCTAAAATGAATTTAATTTTTACATAGAAACAGTATGGTCTCAGTATCTGTTCATCACATAATTAATAACAATCTACAGTCAAATAAAAAGAAATTTTACATGTGCGTTTAAATGTATTAATAAGTTCAGTGTATATTTCATATGCTTAGTGAAATGGCGACAAGGAATAATTTCGGACTCTGATAAAGTGAGCAGACGTTCTTTTTCGCATGTAACTACTAATTTGACAAAAAGGAAATCTTTGTGCCCTAAAATGAAGCAACATCTACACAGAAACAATAATCATAACAATGATGGAAAATTTTTCTAGAAGTAGAAAATATTAAATTTAGTGATAATTCAAGTTAACAGTACTTAAAAATCTACAATTGATTGCAGCGGAGGAAAATGCATATTTCTACCCATGCGGCTATTACAATGAGGCTACAGAAAGAGATCTATGAAATTAAAAACTGTTATTTTAAATATAGTGTCTTGTAACAGAATATTGATTATTGGTAACTAAAACTAAATACTATTCACATATATCAACAATTTTTTAAATACAAGGTAGTTCAAATATGAGTGGGTCCGATTAAAAAAAAAATTGCAAAATTTTTATGCACACATGAATGTACCCCATCCCTCCTTTGGATTTGAACATATTTTTCCAATGTTCAGGAAGCATCCTGATGCCCTTTTCAAACACACTTTTGGTTGGCAGCATATCCACTTCTGAACAGTCTAGATGACAGTGTTGTTGTCTGCAAACCACATGCCTTACAACAGGTAACCCTCTCAGAAGCACTTGCATCACTCAAACACTGTTTGTGAGAGATTCTTCCTCATACATAAACAACATCTGCGAGAGAAATTCCTCCGTTAGAGCCTATGGTGAATTTCACAGAGCAGGACACTTTCTCCAACAAGGAATCTGATTACAATGAGTTGTTTCATGTTCCACAGCACTTTCAGTTCACAAATCACTTCAGTAACTCTCAGACAGTATAGAACAGGAAGGAGGGTGGACGTTGTGACTACACACTCTCAAGGTTGCAAGGCTGTAGTGAACTGCGACTTGTTTATAAACAAATCAATTCCGGTTACATTTGACCACCTTGCACTTTAGGGTCATTTTCAGGATTATATAACTGAGTGTAATGGGTACACTTTGTAGATTTCCCTGTTCTGTCAACTTTGCTTTTTTTTTATTTCCAGAAAACTAGTTTGATAGAGTCTTTTATTCTTAAAAACTGGCAAATTACTATAATCAGATACATAATGCAGTTTCTTTGAAAATTTTTGCACATAACCTAATGTTCTTGAATATTACTATAAAAATTAGGCAGGTAAACTGGAATAATTCTTGAAAGCAAGCAAACAAGAAATAATTGAGGATATGAAAACACAAATATTCATACAATGATTTTTGATGTTTTAAATGTTTTGACTGTTTGATATGGAAATTTTCAACTATTCTAATGTCCAAACTATGATAATGACAAGGTTATTTTAGAAGCAGGCTCACTCTTTGGCCCCTAAACTATTTTCGCTTACAAAATTGCTATACATTCAAATTTTTACATCTCTGAAATAAAGGACTACAGGAAGAAGTTTATTAATATTTATCACAATCAATTACATCTTTAAAGAAAATGTATTAGAGTATGACTAAGGCATTTATTTATAAATATTTTAGTAGCAAGACAAACTCTAATAACAGATTGAAAGAAGTTTGTTAAATTTAAAGTGACTTTAAACTTAGAAGATAATAAATAGCAACAACAGTTGATTTTAAAAAAACTAACTAATTTGTAAAACATGTGATTTTTAAAACGTATCAAGCTCTTTTTCTATTGATTTGCATGTATGATACAGTAAGCAGGTTAATATACAAAGTGGTCACTCTTATCGTGGTCCAATAGCTAATTTCTAAACTGTTAGAGAAAGACATAGTTCCAATTGCAAAAAGGCTTTGAATGAAGGGAAGAAATATATTTTAAGTTTTATGAGTCCATAAATATATTTCTGAAAAAGTTATGAATTCTAACTTTTTATACAGTCCCCTGGTTCTATCAATCACATTTAGTAAAATATTCTCCACGCATTTTCATTTTAAACAAATAAAAGTTCCACTCTTCTGAGACTAAAACTGACCAAGTTATGAAGCTTTGAATATCTCTGACTTAGACCACTTTACACCATTTTAATAGCCACATCAAAGATGATCCACCAATCAATGCGCAACATTTGCTTGACAAGGCCAATGAGTGGTTTAAAATTATGATATTTAAAGCTCCATAACTTGGTCAGTTTTAGTAGCAGAAGAGTGGAACTTCTTTTTTGTTTAAAATGTTAGTGAGTGAAGAATATTTTACTAAGTATGACCGATAGGACTGGAGGACCATATAAAAAATTATAATTCATAACTTTTTCAGAAATATATTTATTGACTCAAAAAACATAAAATATAATTCTCCCCTTCCTTTAAAGCATTTTTCCAAATGGAACTATATGTCTATCTCTAACAGTTTAGAAATTAGCTATTGGACCACGATAAGAGTGGACACCCTATTTAAATAAAAAATTAAAACGTAAAAAATATATAGATTCATCATACACAAGGGAAAAAAACACTTACTCTTTATGTCTTATATCAGCAATTGAACGATTGATAGCTATATAATCGCTAGCTAATCCATTGAAACCATTGACTTTATACAAATCATCTTTGCGTTTCTCTGTACCTGGTGGTAAATAAAATGCAACTCCTTGTTCACCAGCTCCTTTTCTATTTTTTTCAATACTTATTTGGGTATAGTTATGCCAGTCTATTTTTTCATCATTCTAAACAAAATAAACATGAATAATGAATATTTTATATAAGTCAAATATAAGGGATAAAAATAATATTAATGCTGTGGATATTATTTTGAAAAATATAAAAACTTGTTAAACATGTTTCAAAACAAAAAAAAGAAAAAAAAATAATATAAAATTAGAAAATAAAAGATAAAAAATTAACATAATTTATGTAAGATATTTTTCATCTAATTTTTTATTTTTTTTTTGCATTAATTATTAAAACAAAATGATTATCTGATAAATGATTAAAAACTCAAGGCATTTTGCTCCTAGAGCTAATAACTTAATCTTAAAAATCTTTATGAAACATTAAGTACATAAATATATAACAAATACGGTTCGGGAAAACTTGAGCTTCCAGAAATTTAATAAAATTAAATTATTTCATATTAACCTTTAAAATTTGAGTGAAAGATGACTTGATTACGCTCTTCCTGCTCAGAGCATAAAAATACCACCTACAGTGGAACTCCAATTATCCGAGGTCCTATCAACTGAGGTTTCTATTAACTGAGCCGATGCCAGAAAAATCGAACTGTGTTTTTCATTTTTTAATAAAGCCAATCAATTTTTCAGAAAAAGGAGTCAAAGTTAGCAATGGAGCCAATTTTTAAGATGCAAAGGCATGTAAAATATCATTATCAGGAGGTAAACTTTATAACTCAAGAAATTATTTAGAGGAAAAAAAAATACAGTGGAGTCTCCCTATAACGAAATCGCTTGGTTCCAGTTGAAAAATTCGCTATAGAGAAAATTTCGTTATACGGAGATTAGATTTTTGCAGTTATTTAAGCAAATGCTACAAACCTTTTAGTATGTGCGATAAGTTCAAAAGTATTTAATTATGACTTTCAATTAAAAATAAAGTAATATAAAATAATTTTTTAAAATTATACTCATTTTTATTGTATAAATAAAATGCTCAAAAGTGAAGACAATTCACCAATTTAGAAAATAATGTGTACTAGTACGTATTTACGTTTGTTTTAATTGAAAAATTCCATTATTTTACATTGCTTTGCATTTCGTGATGTTAAATTTTCACATTTTATGAGTGAGCTAAAAATAGAGTCGGGCACATTTTCTTCCATTTGGAAACCACTTTTAATGGTTTCGAATGATCGTAGCATTTAGGTCTATGTGGTTTTGGCTGTATCACAGTCTTCATTTTCGGAATAACTGTCATTTTCCTGGCCTTTATTGTTGTCCATTAAACTTTTCAAAATCTCTTCATCTGTAGGATATGAAACAGTTAACTGTTCTGCGTCCCCTTCTAAAATGTCAGAGAGTATTGCATCATCTGTTATTCTTCCATTCCCTTCTACTGTTTTCCATTTTTCTTTCAAGTCGGCCAAGATCGCATCTTCATCGTCGGAATCACTGTCATCTGTCTGATTACTGAAGACTCCTCTTTTAAAGCAATTACTAATTTTTTTAGCAGCTACATCAAATTTCCATACTTTATAAAGTTCTGCAATTGCTTTTTGAAGATCGATGTTTTCTTGAACTGTTTCTTTTTTTTTTTTTTTTAATTGCACTGATCATTTCTTTCAAAATTCTTTTCCTATAGAACATTTTTAAATTTTTAATTATTCCGAGATCCAGGGGCTGCAAATTTTTGTGCAGTTAGGAGGAAAGAAAATGACACTAAAATTTTTTTAGCTTTTCTCCACATCTTTTGAATGAATTGGATAATTGACGATAAGCAATTTTACGGTGTTGTCCCATTTGCTTGTCCAATGCTTTCAACCATCTGTCAAAAATTTCAGATGTCATCTACGATTTTTTCTTGAATTCGTATTTAACTTCTAAAAATTTTATTCCTTTGAAGCACCTTGGAGATTTACTTTTGCCAAAAACAAGCATCTTTAACTTTTCTTTGGCAGTCATGTTGGAACATAACAAAATTGGGAATCTTTGTTTGCTTTTCTTACATCCGAAACATTTGTCTCCTTTAAAAGCTAGCGTTTTTGTAGGGAGATGTTATTGCTGGAATGAACAATGCGAGTGGTTGCACGTGTGAGAGATTTGTTTGTACAGAAAGTAGCAACTTTCTTCAAAAATGACAAAAATCGAAAAGATAAACGTCTGAAAAAATTCGTTATAGGGAGAATATTTTGAATGCTTTTTAACATTCCGATTAAAAATTTCGTTATAGGGACAAATTCACTGTAGGGAGACTTCGTTGCAGGGAGATTCTACTGTATATCCTCTGAATTTCTAGTTTATGCATTAGCCCTTAGTATTTTATCCATCCCTTTCACAAGGAATAATAACAAAATATTTATTCAGACTGAGTATTAAATTTTGATATGCTCTTATTTTACATAACAATCAGGGCCGGCCCAAACAAATTGGGGCCTGGTTCAAAGTTGGTTTGCAGGGCCTTGCAACAAAATTAATATAACAAAATAATGATTTATTGCATTTTGGTAATTATTAAATTGCTCAGATTGGAAAAGGACGTAATTAATAAATTAATATAATTTATGCATAAGAAATATTTTAAAAATAATTTTTGATAATTAAAATAATTTTTAAATTTAATATGACCAATGTGCAATCTTTAGTGCTAAAATTGTTAAAAATATTATCCTACGCGAAATCAATAATGAAGTTAATTTAATAATAGTTATTAACTAGTCAAAAATAATTATGAAAAGGCAAAAATTTAACCCTCCAGAAGTCGAGCGTATGTACGAGGTACTTGTTTCGTGCATCATATTATATATTTATATCGTGTCAATTTACAAAAATGAATGCAACTTATATTTATGTAATCTGTATTTAATAGCTCCATACTAAATAAAGATTATATAAATAAAAATTGTACTTAAATTTATAAAAGAACGATGTAAGCAAGTAATGCAATGCATAATATAAGTATCTCCTACAATACACATGGATGATAGAAGGTTAAATAATCCAAATATGCAATACTTAGTAATGTAGTGTTATACTAGACAAATAATAGTTCGAATTATATTGGATTTCGATTAAACATGCACTTTTTTAGCTTCTATGGAGGAAAATTCATCAATTACTCCATCGAATTAATTTTATCAGAAGTGTATTTTTCGATGATGAGAAATGCAAGATCACTCATGCCATCTCCCATGGTTGCTCAAGAAAAAGACAATATTAATATCAGTTTATTGAATGGCGTTTACAACTAGCAACAGACACTGAAATTGTTAAAAGTATCTGAAGTGTATTTCTCAGATTTGAGAAAACATCCCCACCATAAGAAAGTATAAAATTTAAAACCTTTATAGCAATTCTAAAACAAAAGAAATGTTAAATATTTTTACACTTTTTGATTCAAGTAGGAAAACATGTGCTTCCATTATTGTAGAATAAGGACAGAAACGTACTGAATATTCAATACTAAATGCGAATTACGGTAAATATATTTCAGAGAGAGAAAAGTATAAACTCAGATAAACTTATAAGTAAATTTAAATCATGTAGAGGTTGCTCAGTCATTGGGACTGAAGAGGATTCGATTATTTGGTGCAAGTGCAAATTAAATCATCAACTGAAAGAGAAAGTCCATCCTGCTCTTTCAATTTATCTGTCGATTTACAATTACAGTATTGAAATAAAATTTCATATTGTATGAATATTCATTTTCTTTTAACTTAGAATATGAAATGAATTCTTAAAATTTGAGCTTATTATTTTTTTCATATTTAATAACAAATTTACCAAAAAGATAAAAACAAAAAAAAGATAATCACCTGATCACAAACTTATCCACAATTATGCACTACCTACTGCGAGTTTCGGTTTTAGGATATTTAAATTGAATTAATCTTGAAAATGCTTTGTATATTTTAAAACTTATCCAAATGATTTTGATATGTAGTTCGTCAAAATAATAGAAAGATTCCAAATAAGTAGCATTTTATAATAAAAACTGCACAACGTATAAGAGTAGAAAACACAAACTGTCGTTTGTTAATAAAAAAAATCTTTTATCCGAAATGTATCCAATATTAACAAATAGCAAAAATATTGCGCTACAAAAACAAAGGGGAAACTACATTGTTTTTAAATTGATAAACCTATTATAATATTAAAATTTTCTTTTTGTAAAAAAAAAATGGTGTTTAATTAATAACTATAGAAAAAAGATAATTAATAGCATACCTGAAATTTGTCTGCAAGAACAAAAGCAGAATATTTTATTTTGCTGTATGGCTGATATTTTGAATGTGAAAAAACTATTCAACTGAAAATTAAGCTTCCGAGAAGACTCATTTTGTTATCTGTAGTGTTTCACACAATCCAAATAATATTCCAGATTCAATAATTCAGATTCACTGCTATTGATTAAACTCTGAAGGATAGATGTAACAGACTACCTTTCAACAAGTACCTATGATGAATTTATAGATGCTGAAAAACCACACTTAACAAGAAAAGAGAGAAACCCCTGCGATATGTGCCTCATCATCACTTAACAGTTCTACTGGGCACAAGAGAAATGCATGTGCTTAATATAGAACTAGATAAGAAGATGAGGAGGGTACACCACAAAGCGTGTGTCAGCGATGGATTGATAGTGGAATGGATAGATTTAGCAGAATACCTTTTAGCAAGTACCTACGATGAATTCATAGATTCTGGAAAACCACACTTTTTACAAGAAACTCTTTTGACATACGTGGTTCATCATCGTTTAGCAATCCTGCTGGACACAAGGGGAAAAGATGTGCTCAATTTAGAACTAGATAAGCCAAAGATAACACATTCATTTAGAGGCGTCTCTTTAAGCTGCCCTGGGAAAGACTGTCTGCTGGCCATTAGGGGAACAGATGTGGATCCCCTCAGAAGATCCTAAAGCAATTGTCTCGGGAACAAGGAATGTATTGAATGTTATCACCCGAAACTGGCTACAGCCATTTCCCGAAGAAGTCAGAATGTATAACTCGCAGTCTCCTGTTTCTGCAATGTTTAACATGTATGTCCGGATAAAAACAAACAAATCGCAAAAAGGCATTTTCATTTTGTAAAATCCCTCAGTTTCAGAAGCACGGGGCCTTGTGCGGTCCCACCATTCGCATGGCCGTCCTCGACAACAATTATACACAATTGTAATCTTTTTTTATGATTACTTAACCCAAGAAAACAGGTATATTAAAAACTTCATTTACCACATAGGGTAACTAAGGAATTTTAACTATCAATCTGAATATTTTGGCAAGCAAAATATTAACACTGACACAACTTTTTTATATACGCAAGTTTTTATTACCAACATGCGAAATGAACTTGAACTATTCCTTGTACATCCTTTTTCCATGAAAAAAAAAAATACACATTTCTTAATTAACAGTTCATTGGCAGGTAAGGATATTCTATTAAAATCAGTATTTTATAAAGCTACCGATTAACAAAAGAAAAAAAAAGATTGATAAAGGGAATAAAAACAATCAATCATACCGACGGTACTTTATGTTTATTTGGAGCTTTAGGAAGTCCAGAATATTTGTCTTGACTTTTAATACTGTTCACATCGATGTCATTGACAGTTATAAAAGATTTTAATATTACAAGACCACCAATTAAAACCACAGAAGCGAATAACAAATACTTTAGGAACTTGCGTGCATTTCGCCTCAACATGTTTCAGTTCCGTCACCACAATTCATCCGGAAACACGCAACGCAAGTAAAAATTTACTTTTATTTCTGCTATTGAAAATGAAAGTGAAAGTACTGGGTAGTTTCTATACCGCTAAGCGAGTTTTTGAATCTATTTGAAATTCACTTTTCAATCATCAACCAATAAGAATTTATTCAATAAAGCATATTAACAAAGTATAAATTTATGTGGGATCAACTTATTGAAATATTTTTTTCCACCCAAAAATAATGAACACGAAACAGTGATGTTTAAATTAAAATTGCTCTCAAACAGAAACCAAACTTTAACTGTGACTGATAGTTGAGAGTCGATTTCCCGCAAAAATTGTTTGTTGATGTTGATGTTTTCAACATCTGCTTAGTTTTAAGTTCTTTGGTTCATCTACGTTTTTTTATTGGAATGAATAATTGAATGTTTTCTTAAGAAACTGAACCACAATGTCTTCGATAGTTGCAGAGGTTTTGCAAGGCGCAGGTAATTATCTGAGTCCTTTTAAAAATCATCTTCAAGTTAATAGAAATGTAATTAGGTAACAGCATTGTTTACCCGTCTGCTATTAAAATTGGGAGAAAATTAAGCGAGAAATCTTCTAATTATGTCAAAAAAGTGGTATGTTTCACCTCAGCTGTAAGAATGGTTTTTGACATTATACTTTTTGAAGGTATTGGTATAAAACTACTAAGGAATTCTGCCTTTACTTTTTATACCAATACCTTCAAAAAGTCTAATGTAAGAATGGTTTTTGACATTATACTTTTTGAAGGTATTGGTATAAAACTACTCAGGAATTCTGCCTTTACTAAAGATGTAGCAGGGATTTTTGAACATATTTCCAAGACGTGTTTTGTGCCATCCAAGATATATCCATGCTAAATTTGATGACGATTGATTGATGATTTTGATTGATTTGATGATTTTGTAGGTCCAATAGTCTATATATCAGCAATTCCCAACTTAGGCCGCCGCTTACTTCTGGGCCGCCAACAGCGTATTAGTGAGCCGTGGAATGCTAGTCGAGTCGAAGTCGGGAAAGCTTCAAGAGGCCTCACTAATTTTTTTTTTGCTTTATAAATAATATATTTTTAATCTTTTTACAGTAAGCTTTACTAATTGCTTACATACACTTGCATATAATATATAAATGACATGTTAATTTTATGACATGTGGTTGTATTTTTTCACCTATATTTAGTTAGTGGGCCTCAAGATATTTTTTTAAACAACCAAAACGGTTGGGAACTGCTTGTCTATATTATATAGTGCCAGCGGACATATCATATATTGGAAGGGGTTATGCAAGACAACTTATGTATTAATTGCTATTGTTTATATTTTACTTTTCTTCTGCTACCTACTTGAAATGAATCAGAATTAATTCTTGATTATTCGTAAATAAAGTTAGGAATTTAAATTTTGTTAAGGTTTTATTAAAGAAGCTTTAATGTAACCTTTTCATTATAAGCAATATACAGTTTCTTTGCTAATAGTTTTTCTCTGTATAATTCATAGTTCTTAAAAATAGACTAGTTGTGCAGGATGGATTTTATTTCTATCTCAGAATTAATGTGTCCCTTCTAGTCTCTCTGAAAATAGTTTTACTTCCCTGTCTTGTATTATTATGTACAATGGCTAGTTTTAGAGTCAATGAGAGAAGATAAGAAGGTATTCTGTTAGTATAGCCATGAACAAATCATAGCACGAGCATTTAAACTTGGTGATGTTTGCGGCTGCATTAATGGAACAGTGCCAACAGGAATACAGTAGGGAGCATGAAAGCAGAAAAAAGTCGCTACATGTTGATGTCATTGGTCTTAGGTGATGTAAACAACATGTTTTGTAATATTTATTATATGTAGTATAATTTTCTATATAATTGTGTATATTTTATGCAATAAGCATAGATTTTGTTATTAACCTTTCAGCAGGTGCGCTAAAATATTTCACATGTGTTGGCATTAGAATCATAAATTTTTATCAACTTTGGGATAAACGAGCTGACGCCATCTCACACAGTGGAAAAGTGTAAAGAAGTTGCTGATAGTAATATGACGTCATTTGACGAGCAACTAATAAGATTTTCTTTCGGTATTTTCCAGTGTGCGGGATGGCTTCGGGAATATGTAAATCGCCCAGAAAGGGTGAATATAAGTGCATATTCTTTCTCTGTGAATCAGTACTAGGTTGTAAGGACTGGTGTGTTTGTGTATTTTTGCCGTGAGGTTTTCACAGTCCAAAATGTTTCTCATCTGTATATAGTTCATAAATAAATGTTTGTCATCAGTAATGTTTGTTGCCTTCTGAGAAGTCTTCCACACCAACACCAAAAATGTCTAAGATTCCGCTGATGCTATTAATGGTTGCTCTGCTGAGCCTTCAACGTCATTTGACGATGAAAAAGGCTAACAGTGGTTATGGGCCCAGATAGCTTTCTTCTAACAGTGGTTCATGGTGTGGAAGTGAAGATGTTGTTTTCTTTTCTCAGTTTGAAGTTTTGTTACTGATACATGATTGAACTTTATTTCTGTCTTTCTGGAGATCGCCGAGATGGGGGCCGATTATGGATTTTCCGAATATAACCCTATTAATGGCTAGCAACTGGGAGTAGTGGAAGGTGGAGATAAGAGTTTTACTACTTCATTATGGAGCCTGGCAATTTATTGAAGAGTTCAAGACGGAACCGGCAGAAACATCAGAAGATTCTAAGCCGAGAGTACCCGGAAAGTCGGAAACATCAGAGGTCACTTCCGCGAAGCAAGTCCTAAGCTGGAGGGAAGAATACGATCTTAAATTAAGAAAGGATCGTTCCTACACCTTAATATATCAATCCTTGAGTCCTGAGTTCAAGCCCTTAATTTCCCAAACAACAGATGGCACTGAAGCCTGGCGTATTCTCAAGAGGCATTTCGAGCCGACCACAAGAGCAAGGGTGATTCAACTTTTAGATGAATTTTTTAATACAAGATTCGAAACTGGAGAGGCTTTGGGATTGTTTCTTTGTCGTGTCAAGCAAGGTGCCGAACGTCTACGGAAAGTTGGTCATCAACTACAGCCACTATATCAGATGATTAGAAGTTTACCAGCCGAATATCAGTCTATAGTACAGACTATTTATCGGTGGACAGATGCCGAGTTTCAACCTGACAAGATTGAAAGTGAGATTTTGTTAGAAGAAAATTGTTTACGATTAACGAGAAAGGACCTGGATACTGTAAGTAGTGTTGCTTTTTCTAATGAGATGCATCGGAAGGAAGCAGGTAATTATTATAAGCAAGTTGAAAAATTAAAAACTAGAAGTTCTAAAGTGAGAAGGTTTTAAAATAAGACTTCAAATGTAAAAAATAAACAAATTGGTCCTTGTTATTTTTGTAAATCATATGATCATTTAATAGCCAATTGTAAACATATAGCTGCTCTTTCCAATCCTATAACTAATGTATCCAGTAATACTGAATTTAAAGTAAAGAGTGCCTTTTCCGAGCTTGAGAGTAATTTAATAGAAACTTTCCCAGATAGTCATGAGGCAAATTCATCTGATTTTGGTCAAAATACAAGCTGGGTCTTTTGACACAGCTGCTACTGCACATTTTTGCAGTAATAAAAGTTTATATTATAGTTTTGAACCAGTTAGTAATATGCAGATGACGCTTGCTGTTGGGGAAAAAGAAAGCCCAGTTGAAGGAAAAGGCATAATTCATTTCTTAGTAAAAAGATAAGGATGGTAAATTTAGTGATATCATTTTAAAGGATGTTTTATATAATCCTAATTTACGTAGAAACCTTCTATCGGGAGGTAAACTAGAAAGATTAGGTATTAACTTCATTAGAAGTGAGGGTAAAATTCATGTATATGATAAAAATTGGAATAAGCTGTTTTATGCATTAAGAAAAAATTATCTGTATTTTTTGAAGCCTTCTAAGTATATAACCATGAGTAAAGTTAAAAACGAATCTGTTAATTTATCAGCGAATCAAGTAGAGAAAGTTAATACTAGTGATTTTTGGCATGAAAGATTTTGTCACATTAATAATGATTATGTCTTAAATACAAGTAAGAATAATAGTGTTAAAGGACTTCCAAAGTTGTTTGGATTAACTGAAGATTGTATTTCATGTAAACTTCCTAAGTCAAGGAGAGTGTCTTTCAAATCAATGGGACAAATAAGGTCAAAACGTCCTCTTGAGTTGTTACATATGGATTTATGTGGTCCACTTCCAGTTTATCTCAGGGTGGTAATAGATACTTTTTTACGATAGTAGATGATTTTTCTCGTAAGGTTACTGTTTTTCCCATCAGAAATAAATTTGATGCTTTTCAGACATTTATAAGATTTCAGAAAAGGGCCAAAAGGTTCTTGAATAGAAAGGTGATTTCTGTTAGGACTGATGGAGGACTCGAGTTTTGTAACCAAGAGTTTGAGGAATTTCTTTATAAATTGGGGATTTGTCACGAAAAGACTAATCTGTACAGCCCTGAAATGAATGGTGTAGCTGAAAGGTTTAATCTGACAGCTTTGGATGGTGTTAAAGCTTTATTAAAGTCCAGTGGTATGTCTCAAAAATTTTGGGCCGAAGCTCTGTTATGCTTCACTTACACTTGGAACCGAGTTTGCCATAAAAACAAGAAAACTCCATTTGAGTTATATTCTGGTAGGAAGCCCTCAGTCTCTCATTTAAAGAAATTTGGTTGTGTAGCTTATGTTGGAGTCCCTAAACAGACTAGAAAGAAGCTTGACGTGCGAGCTAAACTAGGGATAATGTGCGGGTATGCACAAACAACTAAGAGTTACCGAATTTTACTATTAGAGGATCAAAGAGTTATTGAAACTATTAATGTTAGGTTTGATGAGACTAAAAGGGGGGGGGGTTGAGTTAGTGCCAGATTCTAAAGGTTAAAGGTTCACTTTATTTAAAGATTTTCCAGAGGATGGTGATATCTTCTCATTGGCAGATGATGATTTAATTAATCGGTCAGAATCTCCTAGAGTAGTTGAAAGTGCATCTAAACCTATATTTGAGATGAGAGAAATAACTAGTTTAGAACAAAATGTAATTCCATGCAAATCTATTAATTGGGTATGTAAGGCTGTTCCTCGTAGTGATGGTTCCAGAATATATATTTATTATGGTATTGAGGGAATTAATGTTAGACTGAGATCATTTAATGACATAATGGGTTATTGTGAGAGGAATAAAATTCAGTGCGATAAAAACTTATTTAATTTTAGTGGAAAGAATACCAAGTCGGGCAAAGTTACGGACTTGTTAAATTTAAATGAAGCAAACTTATTAGAAGTAAGAATCCCGAGAACTTATAAAGAGGCTATTAAAGTACCCGAGGCATCGAAATGGGAGGATGCAATGAAGCAAGAATTAAAGGTTATGTATGAGCGCAATGTTTGGGAGCTCGTAAAACCTCCAAAAGATGCAAAAACATTGGGTAATAGATGGGTATATACATTAAAGAGAAATGAGCAAAATGAAATAGTTACTTATAAGGCTTGTTTAGTTGCACAGGGATTTAATCAAATTAAAGGAGAAAGTTATGACGAGGTTTTTAGTCCTGTTGTAAATTTCTCGATTATCATATTATTTTTTACTGTATTTGTATGCTTGTTTAAATGGTTAAATGTGCAAATTGATATTAATAATGTCTATCTTGATGCAAATTTAGATGAAGTAGTTTGCATGTCCCAACCCGAAGGTTTTGTTGTAGAAGCAGACAAAGTTTGTAGAGTGAAAAGAGCGATATATGGACTGCATCAAAGCGGTCGACAGTGGTTTTTGGAAATGGATAACGTACTCAAAGAATGGAACTTTTTAAAACTTGAATGGTGCAATTGTGTTTATATGTATAAAAATAAATTGTTGTATGTAGATGATATAATTTTGTATGCCAAAAACAGGAAAGACTTGGAATTGGGAATTGATTTATTAAAGAGACATTTTGAATTAAAGGCTTGAGGCAAGACTAAGAAGCTTTTAGGTATAGAATTTATGGAGGTCGACGGCAAACTTTTTATACATCAAAATTCATATATTGTTAAAGTTTGTAATTTATATTCCAAATTTAAGTTTCCAATAAGCTCGTTGCCTATTCCTAAAGGACAGGTATTGTCTAAATTAGATTCACCTTGTACTAAGCAAGAAGTTGAAGAAATGTCTAATCTTCCTCATAGAAATTTGCTAGGATCTTTGACTTTTATTGCTGGAAGAACTAGACCAGACATAGTGTATGCGGTGAACCTATTATCACAATTCCAGTCTAATCCTGGTATTAAGCATTGGCAAAGTTTGTTAAAATTGTTAGGTTATTTACAAAGTACAAGAAATTATAAATTAGATCTGTCTAAAGTTAATAATTTGAATCTTAAATGCTATTCAGATTCAGACTTCGCAGCTAATAGGGACGATAGAGTTTCTATTGGTGGGTATATTTTGTTCCTGGATGAAACTCCTATTTCATGGAGAATGTTCAACCAAAGGTGCATAAGTTTATCCACAGTGGAGGCTGAGTATGTAACCCTTACAGAAGCAGCTAAGGAACTGATCAGGATAAAGAATGTTTTGAACAATAAATGTTTAAATTTATACTTAAAGATTGTTTATTATATTGTGACAATCAGGCGGCAATTGGTTTTTCCAATTCACCATTTGAGAACCAGAGAACTAAGCATATAGATGTAAAGTATCATTTTTTAAGAAACTTAGTTTATGACAAGGTATTTGAATTAAGATATATACAAAGTAAATTAAATTTGGCAGATATTTTTACTAAGCTTATGGTTAAGGAACAATTAATGAGATTTTGCATGGAGATTTTTCAAATCTAAAATTTTTAGAAAAAATTACAATTTTTTGGTCACTCTGATCAGTGCCTGACCAGTTGTTTTGACCTGGTACTAATTAGACTGTCTTTTTCAAGTTTTAGTATTTTCCAATTGAAGTTTTTGTAACTTATATTTTTGTAACATCTTGGAGTTGATAAGAAGGGGGCCGTTTGTTGGCATTAGAATCATAAATTCTTATCAACTTCGGGATAAACGAGCTGACGCCATCTCGCACAGTGAAACAGGTGTAAACAAGTTGCTGGTAGTAATATGACGTCATCTGACGAGCAACTAATCAGATTTTCTTTCGGTATTTTCCAGTGTGCGTCATGGCATTGGGAGTATCTAAATTGCCCAGAAAGGGTGAATATAAGTGCGTATTCTTTCTCTGTGAATCAGTACTAGGTTGTAAGGACTGGTGTGTTTGTGTATTTTTGCCGTGAGGCTTTCACAGTCGAAAATGTTTCTCATCTGTACATAGTTCATAAATAAATGTTTGTCATCAGTAATGTTTGTTGCCTTCTGAGAAGTCTTCCACACCAACACCAAAAATGTCTTTAAGATTCCGCTGACGCTATTAATGGTTGCTCTGCTGAGCCTACAACATCATTTGACGATGAAAAAGGCTAACAACATGAGCAGGCGCGTGTCGTACTTTTTACGACACAATAATTTTCTTCATTTTTACTATGCCAGCTGCAAATTATTTCATAATACTAATAAGAGACATGTCAGAAAAGCAAATATTTTCATCAAGAGTGAAAATTAATTTTAATATTATTTTCAAAATCTAAAATTATTCTAAAATCAGAGAAAGTAATGAGATATAATAATATTTTATAAAAAATGTATTAAGCAATATATAATAATAAAATTATAATACAAACTAAGATTGTACAATAAAGGCTTTCTTCTTAGTTTCTAATCTTTGTCCTTGCATATGAAACATTTAACTTTTGCTGGAGAGTGACGCTTACAAGTACACTATATTGCATCTACTACATTTCATGGATTTTGAAGGTTGCTTTATTTTTTTCAAACAAAAACCACAAGTTCTTCTCAATTCTGGTCACAGTTCACTTGCTTTTTTAGGTTGTGATATATAATTTAAACTTAAAGAGATGGTAAGGCATATAGCGAAGATCAGATTTTGGGGGCTGGAGTAGTGAGGTATTTTTTCATAAGACTGAACGTTAATCTTTTCAAGAAAAATTCTTCGGCTTGGTGTATTATTGGCAGGCTTATTACATATTAAATATTTTTAATAATGTAAAATTAAGCATTAAACCACCCTAATCTGGACGGGTTTTATAATTATCAAACTGAAACGTTAAGACGTGAAAAAAATGATCAAGTTACACAAGCGGGCGTGCTGCATAAAATTTATGACAGAAGCATAAAACAGTATGAAAACACCTTGAAACTGGGACAAACCCATTTAATCCTAAAGAGAGAGGTCGCATGGAGGAATAGCAATGACTTTTAGACAGTTTTGACTCCGAATAAGAAAACAGGGTATGGAAAATCCCGTTTGTCATAAAATTTGCGCAGGCTTCGCCCGCTGGAAGGTTAAAATGCGTTTTTTAAAAAATGCTAGAAGTATCTCCATTAATCGAGGAGTCCTCCGATCTGTTATCTGCCGGATTACTAAGAGACTACTGTAAATAGCTTCATGGTCAATTAACCTCTTACTCGTCGCACAATTTTTACAAAATTTGTTCAAAAATCATTACATTTTTATTGATGTTTTTTATTGTTTATAAAATTCTAAGTGGATTAATATAAAAACACTATATATTTCTTTAAATTTAATGGTTTTTTTTAAAGATATAAAATTGTTCATTAACCCTTATCAGTATTGTCACTATCTTCGAATTCCGATACTTCAGAATCAAAAGCATCTGAAAAAAAAGCTGCCTTCTGAATCAATCCCTCAAGATTTAAATACTCTGGTTCACTTGATTTACTCATTTTGCAAAAATTAAACGCGAAAAAATGATAAGCACTGAAATTAAATCCTTTCAAAACATATTCTAATGGAAAAATTATTCTAAATCTACTTATTATTATTGTATAACAAAATTACAAGCATTGTGCGGGCATCTATGAAGTAGCTGCATAAATGAAAATGACACAAGCTCGATAAAAATTGAAATTTCCATGGCTTTTATCGCAAAAACGTAGCATGTGTGACATATGGGCACGACAAAATTTCTTCACATCGATTTCATTTATGGGAGACGGGCATGGCGATTAACCTGTTAAAAAGGATTGCAGATCTTTTCCTCTGATATGAAGAGGAATGGGAGAATATAGAAGATAGCACTTTTATATTTTCCCTGAAAGTCCTTATTTCAATTTTGAGTTTTTATGTTTCTGTAATCCAAAATTTAATCTAAATTTACTTCTTTAAAAGGAATAAATAGTAGATAAAATGCTGAACAGTGTTGATTCTGATAAATCCTTAATAAATAAGATTTATATTTATAATTTACTGGGGGTAATTTAATGCTGATTCGATTTCTTCATTTTGAATGAAATCCCCTCATCAGATTTCTTTTCCCAAAATTAAATGAAATGAGATAAAACTCCTCTTAGCATGTTAGATTTATTAATTTTGTGAATATTTCATCTCTTTTATTGCAGTAATCTTTTTCTTTTATAGGAAAATTAGCAAAAGAAAATATAGTTTTAAAGGTTGTTGATTTAAAGAGGAAACTTGAAGATATTAAACTGGAAGTTCAGGATAATCTGAAAAGGAGATATGTAGATTTTATCCCACAATATCTGAAGCTCGATAAACTCATAGAAGATATAGATGATGTAACTAGTGAGTATGAATCTTTGCGCAGTCAAGTTGAAAAGGAGGTAATTTTTAAATTTTATTTCTGTATATTTATAATTTTTTTTATGTACACAGGGCTTTGCAAATTTGATCTAAAAGAGTTTAGACTCTTTCTAGCTTATGAACCTGTTCAGACTTTTTAATTTTGTGAATTACTGTAATTTCCAGAAACAATTTTCCAAGAAATTCATATTTAAAAAATATTATTTTAATAAAAATTGCTCTCTCAGAGAGCTATAAAATTTGTCAACAGTACCATATTTTTATGTGATTAAAATAAACATTGAAAACTGTAGGAAAATAGGAGATCTTTTTCTTTACATACTAAGTGTATTTTGTATGTATTGTTATTTGTAATGTGACATAAATTTGGCCTGCATATTTTTATACTCGAGAGTTTTAATGCTATACAGCACTGCACCCTTTTAAATTTAATCCATTGTGTTTCTAGGCTAATATATGGAATTTTAACTTTTTTTTTTCAGATTGAAATGGCTTATATTAATATGGGACTTAATGTTGTTAAAGACACTTAAAATTAAGCATAAAACAATGTTCAATTTAAAGTCATTGAAAAAGAGATTGGGTTATTAATCTTTATAATGTGGTTTTAAGAACTATGTATAAAAATGTTCCAAAGGATCATGCGTGTTCTCCAGTGGCGAATCCAGGATTCGGGTCGGGGGGCTGAGGTCATAAAAATTTCGTATCATAGTGACGAATGTCAAACCTCTTGTAAACCAAAACACTTTAAATTTACAGACTTTACTCACCTGACAATAAGAATCATAAAGAACACTACATTACAAGATAATTTAATAAAAAATACAATGAAATAAATAGCCAAAAAATGTTTTCAACCGCATTAACGCTACAAGTACAAATGCAATGACTAGAAAAGTAGGAAAATTTTCGAGCCTGTCAAACCAGAAAGCAATGTTGTCACAATTTTATTATTTTTTTTAATGAAAATTAGGAACAAACAGTTGGTAGTGATTTTAAACAAAATCAAAAATTTTGGTTTAGCTCGGAGGGGGGAGGGGTTGATCTTAAGCATTTATTTTAAATTTGAAGATACTTTATATAATACTTTAAAAGAACCCCTTCCATTTTTTGATTTTCTTTGATGAAGTTGCTTTTATATAACTTTTTAAATAAGTTTTAAAAGTTAATATCTTCATTAAAAATTTATTTTGTGTAACTATAATACAATGTAGCTATTTTAGGTACTTTTCCATTAGCCAAACTACAGTTAAAGTGTGCACGAAGTTTACCAAATAGAGCAGACATGTACTGCACAATATGAATATTTGCAGTGGAAAGTTATACATGAATCATTTCCCAGGTTTCGATGATCGCTATGTTAATGGAAAAGTAATATTTTACACAAATGTTTTGCCCTTAACACAAGAACTATGTCTTGTAAAAATAATTTTCGATCTGCTTTAAAGAATCCTCACGTAATGAATATTGTTGTTGAATCATGATATAATGAGGTTATCGTCTGCCATGATAATTGTGTATTTTACTGCAATTTTTGTATAAACTCTATTTTTAATAAGTATTTTTTTGTATATAATTGCTATTTTTTAATAAATTTTATTTATTTAGATAAGACCTCAGATGGTTAGTTCTGTGGTAGAATTTGAGGATGTTATTGAAGATTTAAAAAAGGTGAAGGAATTGAAGACTGCTGTCTCAGATATGATTTCACTGCATCAACTTCTAGAAGATGCAAAAAAGACACTTTCGAAAGGTGGTTATTTAAATTCTGTTCGTTGCCTTTTAGAGCTTGAAAAGGTTGTGGGAAAGGTTGATCCGAATTATAAGAAGAACATAGCAGCAATATCTACTCTTATATCAGAATTTATTGTTGCAAGAGAAGATGCCATTTATCAGTTAGAAACTTTGTGGCGTCAAGAAATTACTATTATAAGTTCATCTAAAAATGGAAAGAAAACTTTGTCTATTAAATTCAATAAGACTACCACTGAAGAAGAATGCAAAGAAATTTTACTTGCCTTACGACTTCTGAAACAACTTAAACCTATGTTAAAAGAATTTGGCAAGAAATTTTTAAATGAGGTCTGTGAAATGTTGTTATCCAGAACTGTAAAATTAGAATTAAGTGATAAGGCTCCAGAGCTTTATATTTATATTGTTAATGAGCATAGTCCAGAACCTAGTCAAATATTTGATCTATTAAAAACTATTTTTAAATTTTTACATGATGAATTCTTTCATTTTCCCGTAACTTCGCCTGAAGAAGAATTTTCACAGTCTGCTATGAATGAGTTTGGTAGCGTAATAAGTGAAGAATTTAGTGAATTGATTATAGAAAAATGTCTGAAAATGGCCATTCCAAAACAAAGCAAACAACTGGAAACTTTTCATAAGGAAATACATGCAGCAGAAGAATTCTGCAGGTTCTTGCAAGAGCTGGAATTCATATCCTGCTCTGGAAGTAATCTACAAAATTTTATATACAGTGTAGATACATTACCAGCAAACAAAATGGCTCAAGTAAGTGCTTCAAATAGTTATTACATGTGTAATAAAAATTGTGTCTTGCTGTTTTCTGAAACTAGTACCATGATAACTTTAAACATAATTTCCTTTTAATCAAGAAAGCATTAAACTAAACATCAGTACCACAGGACACCAAGAAAATAAGTCAACTACTAGGTGATAACTTCACTAGTCAATGAATCAAATTAAGTTGGTCGATTGAAGAATGGGAGGAAATGTCAGTAACTTCCATAATAAGAAATGTCATTCCCTTTCTCCAATTGAATCAGTTTGAGAATAGCTATACATTCATGTCAATTCCATTCCCCCTTTCTTCTTCATAAAATTATATGTTTTATCCTGAAAAAACATTATTTGCGAAAATAATGATTATTTTTCTAGTAATTTTACCATAGTTAAGACTATGTTACTAAATTTCATTGATAAGACTTTAATGCTGTTACCTTTTTTTAATTAGTTTTTTATATCTAAAACTGAATAATTGTTAATCCTAAAATCTCGTAATCTTAAATTTGTTTCTTGTCTAAAGTAATAATGTAATTAAGTATCTGGCAGTTTTTCTTAAAACATGAATATTTATTTCATGCTTAATTTTTCTTCGTACATTTTCAGGATCTGTTAAGTCGAGCTCGATCTCTTATGAAAAAGAGTTTACATAAGACTGTTTCAGTAGGTTATGAATCACCTACCAATGCAGCTGCTTTGAAAAATGGTTTAAATGAAATGGTTAATACTCAGAATGGACTCAGTGCAGCTACTTTCCTTTTTCCCAAGTGTCAAATAAGGTCAGAACTTTTAAATTTCTTCTGTTATAAATATATGTTCCTTTTCATGTCATAGTGATTTAAATAGTAGATTCATATATTTTAGAACAAATACTATTTCACCTTTTCTAAGGTTATTCCCCTTTTAGGTTTTGGGGACCACAGTTGCCTGGTAGCATCCAGCTTTAGAACTGGAGGGAAGTAGGTTCAGTCATATTGTGTGTTAAATAGATCAAGGTTGGTGTGGAAATTTGGAGAAGGGGTGGCCATGCAGATGTCATCTTCACTATCAAACCACAATTCAATTTTACAGTGTCTTTCCTCAAATAATCCTTGTTTAGCTTATAAAATGTGGTGTTAATTTTGCTAAGCTGAACTAATCCTTGGGATGTAAATATGTATCCATATAAGTATTTACTTTTGTTGATGTTGTGAATATTATGTGATGTTAGTAGAAAGTTTGCAGATTATTATTATTCAGTCTATACCTAGTGTTTTAATGATTTAACATTTAAACAAAACAGTTTCACTCTTTTGTGACTAAAACTGACCGAATTATAAAGCTTTGAATAGCATTACTTTAGATGATTTTAGACTTTTTTTTTTGTTTAAAATATTAGTGTGTCAAGAATATTTTACTAAATATGTTTAATAGAACTAGGGGACTGTATAGTTTAAAATAAAATATTTAGAGAGACTTTCAAAGATATCTGAACACTGTTTTTCATTTTAATCTTTTTTTATTTACAATTAAATAATGACTTCAAAAATGTTTACATCCATTTCTAAATATTGTGTTTTAAGGTTTTGTTTGTAATATTTTTCGGTAACTTTTGCATAAGACTAATTTAATATCTTGTTTTAAATTTTATGAGGATAGGTAAGTTATTATTTATCTTTATATTTATAGTGAATCTGTCAAAGACTTAATATCCCTTTTGCTTGTTGTCAAAGAAGAGGCAAAGAATATTGGTCCTGCTCATGCATTCAAACTTTATTATGTAGCTCGAAACATTTGTGAGCTCTATTGTTGTGTTGTGCCTACTTATCACAAGAAAGAAATTGAAAGCATTCCTCAACAAACAGGTAGTTAGTGATTTTGTTCTACAGATTAATTTATTTATATACTTACAAAATTCTTTCAGTGTGTTTTTAAAAATTTATGAGAATAATAAAAAAATTGATTTTTTTTTTCTTTCAGCTATATTTCACAATAATTGCATGTTCTTAGCTCATCAACTGTACACTTTAGGAAGTCTTTATCAAAGTGACTTCCAAACAGAAATATCTATGACATTTGTAGATTTAGTTCCGGAAGTAAAAAAGTTGGGTACTGAAGCTTTCCTTGCACAAATGAGGCACCAGAAGCATCAACTTCTCCAACTGCTACAAGAACAGCAAGGTATTGTTGCTGATAAAGTTTACTAGATGCTAATTTTTATGTTATTGTTTCATCTAATTATTGTAATAACATGTTGCTGAAAAACTAGGTTACATTTGGATCAGGGGCTTCTGAAATTTGTAGTGTTGCTACTTTTGGGGATTGTTTTTATTTTTAATTTATTTTGCTCGTTCCACAGACACTCAGGCAACGTTTGATCCTTTTTTTTTAGAATTGATATGTGTTTTAAAGGTAGAGACATTTTGATTGATCATTTTTTTTATTGATGTGTGTTTTAAAGTAAGAATATATTTATTATGTCGTGGTTTTACTTATTAACACTTAAGTTAATCTAAAATTTTCACCAAAATCAAAACTCCTTAAATCGTTCACCACATTTATCAAAAAGCATTCAAAAGGTAAAGGAAATTCAACTTGCTAAAGGTTATCACAATATAAGGATGGTGAGGTGCGTTGTGTATTTATTTATGTGCAATAACCCAAAGTACTAACCAAAGCCTCAGATCAACTTTAAGGATGAATCCCATGTGTGAAAAAAAAAAGGAATACAGTCAGTAAGTTTTAAATCATATAACGTTTATTAAGTTTCCAAGTAATAATATGATTATACATTAAACAGATTTAGGAATTGCATAAGTTTTAAAAAAGGGAATGGTGGGCGCCCAACCTGCATATCAATCACTTAATCACTACTACCATTGAGACACAGAAAAATGTAAAAATACGAGATGAGGAATGAGTCGCGGAAATGAAACTCCTGTAAATTTCCCTTCCCAGAACATCTAATACAATCAATTCAATTCAACTTATTTAGCACATTTCATATTCCAAAATACTTAAATAAAATACTCCACCTGATTAGATGCTTCAACAATATAAATTTAGCTCTGCTAACACTAAATAAAAACATTAAGCCAAAAAATTTACATTAGAAAGTTCTCAGTCAATTTACCCTCCCACTAGAGATTTTAATTGCATTCTAAAATTTATACACGCAACTCAGTCCCCATATGAAACCCCACTTCAACACTCAAATATCACATGAAAAGAAATCCGTACACATGCACAGTTGAACAACACAGATAATCGTTAATAAAGAAAACATATTGCACAATTCAAAAAAAAACTTTCTTGGCTAAACATTACAACATCACTATATTAAACTTTCATCATGTCAAAAGGCATCTCTTCCCCTCCCATTTACACCACTTGCCACCTAGCTGCTAAACTTTTCCATTAGTGTCCGGAACATGAAGTTCAAGAGCATCTGCCCTAGAGACAAGTAGAAACAAAAAAACACGGCCCTCCAAAAGAAAAAGAAATAGAACTCTTTTCACTTTGCTGTATGGGCATAAGCCCCCTCCTCGTCTCGGGTTCTGCAGACTCCTCCGCTCGTTCACCACGGGACCGGGTGGTCAAGGAACGGACACGCACAGTTCAGAGACGGCATCTCGGGATTCATCGCTCCAATTCTGTACTGCTTCAGGGCTCGGGATCTGCGGACTCCTCCGCTGGTTCGCCACGGGACCGGGTGGTCAAGGAATGGTCACGCTCAGCTGGTCGTTTTTGCTTTAGGAAATTACGATGTCTTCGCATAGTATGGTAGGCATGTCCAGAGTGTCGGATGGTCAATGGAAACCGGACAACTCCGCTGGAAGTCTTTTTCTTTAGGGAATTAAGGGCTCTACGCATTGAATGGAGCGCATGCCCCAAGTTCTAGATGGTCAAGGAATACCGGACTGCTCCTCCAGTCATCAATTCTTTAGAAGTTTTTCGGATGTAGTACGATTAAGAAAACATCTCATCTGCCATACGAAACAACGCTCCCAAGAGCACCGACGCTATCTCGCCGCCGCCGGGTAGGAATCAAGTGTCCATCTTGTCCGCTGAGGGGTGAAGGGGAAGGAGAGCAGAAATTCTCCCCGCAAATGATAGTCGCATCGAAGCCAGACGAAAAAGAAGAGACCGAGACGAGACGATGGGGTGGGGAGTACGTCGTGGCCCGCCGGGCCACGGACCTCCAGTCGGCTAAAATCTGTAGGCTTGATACATTTGTTTTGCGCGTCATCCACGCTCTTAAATATCGTCGCACGCTTACATCATCTCTACGTGTGGGAGTCGGACCTCATTGGTCAAGTTCCAGGGAGGACGGGGGTTTCAAGCCTATCTGATTTCATCTTTGCCCGTCTTGCACTGAAGGAAAAAGGCAAACTACATCAAGAAAACCCTAAAAAGCCCCCAAAAACCCTAAAAACTTTAAAAGCCCTAATTAAAGTACGCAAAAAATTTACAAAAACCATCCTAAGCACATAAATATTTAAAACACATATGAATAATATTGTAATTTGCCAAGAAAGTCACTTCAATTTAAGCTTAACTAAATCCTTTCTTAAAACACATAACAGAACACAAAATACTTTCTTTAAACACACATTAATTAAAAGAAAACTGCTTCATTAAAAATAAATGTTCATTCTTTAAAACAAAAAGAATGCTGTCTCTTTAAAAATAAACGTTCATTCTTTAAAATTATTTAATCAAATATATTCTTACTTTAAAACACACATCAATAAAAAAAATGATCAATCAAAATGTCTCTACCTTTAAAACACATATCAATTCTAAAAAAAAAAGGATCAAACGTTGCCTGAGTGTCTGTGGAACGAGCAAAATAAATTAAAAATAAAAACATTCCCCAAAAGTAGCAACACTACAAATTTCTCTCACTCACAGCCTCATTTCATCAACATAAATATTCTGCATCCCAGAAGAAGATAATGAGTAGAAAAACAAAATAATAATAAGAAAAAAAAACATTTGATAATCAGGGTTCGTTCATACGCTCCTTGAAAACGATTTTCATTTTCAAGCACTATGGAAACTCCTTGAATTTGGGTTTTACTCGTTATAAACTACTTGCTTTTCATTTTTTAACATTTCTTTTAATAAATGTTTACTACGTTTTACCAATAAAAAGGATTCTAAATTTCCGCCGTATCAATTACCCAGTATTTTGCTTTGCTCTTTTCCACATGGAGAGTTGGAACATGTCAATGGCTCTATTACGTCACCCTATCCCACCCATGACCTTTACCTCGCCCCATCTCAAATCCTGTGCAGTAACCTTATCGCTCTTTTGACAAATTTATGGCCCTTGTGCATCAACAACCAACCATTGAATGATTCATTGTAGCTGACATTCCAGCCCCCAATGAAAATAACGTGGATGTGTCTTCGAAGGTCAAACATCGACGTGTTCAAGGACATTGGCAAAATAGTTAAAAATATTTCATCCATTTCCTAATCGTTCGAATTCAAGAGATGCTGCCTGGAATTTTGTCAGTTTGCTCAAAATGCCACCCAACGGGAAAACGTAGCAATGTTTGAAGTACCCTAATATTTTTGTGCACTTTAAAAAGGGAACCCTTTTTCATGCATAAATATTGACTCCTTGAAAATTTTGAAAACACTCCTTAAATACTCCTTGATTTTTAATTTAAAAAATCAGTAAGAACCATGTTGATGATATATGGGATGAAAATTCCATATATCTTTAACAAATGTTCAGCAGAATATGCTGATTTGTAAAATTTTAATGAAATGTTTCTTATCAAGATAATTTTCTGAATTGATTTTACTTCCTGATACCACTAGTCACTTCCTGAATGTGACTGAAACACTTGCTATCAATATTTTCACTACCCAAGATAGGAGTATGAAGTCCCTGCCTGCGTTCAACATACTTAGTTTAAGAAATTTTGAATTAGGTTATGAAAAAGCAGGATATATTCAGATAATTTAAATTTTTAATACTAAGTTTTACTTATTTATTTTAAGTGGATTATTTTGTCATGCCATCTGGGTATGCTATGCATATTCATCTTGGTCTGATTACGACAATTAAATGATAGACCCAGATGACTGGTTAAGCATTTTGAATATGCTCTCTAAACTAGTTTGAAATTGTTAATATGATTTCTTTAGAAATTTCTCATATGTAAAATAGTCATAAGTTAGACTTTTTATCTTGAGTGTTCTGAGAACTCAGACCTCTGTCGTATTGAAGCTTCAAGAAATTCAAACATGGTTCAAAGGGATTTACAAAAATGATTGAGACGTTTTTGTCCTTAAAATGGTTAGTGATAGAAGTTTTACTTCTGTCTAAAGAAGTCTCCTTCTTTTCATGTTATGAGAAACCAAATAAAGAAAATTTTCCATGCTTTATTGTTATAAATGATTATTAAAAATATATTGTAGGTATTATTGGAAATGAATAAATGCTGAATCTCCAAGCAGCCAATTATTTTGATTAAATAACTTTAAGTTTGTAGAAATGAATTTTTATAGTAGATAAACTTATATTTTAATAAGCTATTGGAACCTTAAAAGCTCAAATTTTTACCAATGGCATTTTAAGAAAATTACTAAAATAAGCTTTTGAACTAAATCTGAAAAATGAAAAAAGATGCTTCAAAAGATGGCGATAATTAAAAGAAAGTGTACTTTTTTTATATTTTTATTTTAATTTTCGTCTTATGTCTTCATATTATTAATGCTAATTTTTTTTAAAAAACTATCTTTGTTGAGAATTAAGCATGTTTCTTTTCAAAAGAGAGTATATTTAATTTTGAAAAGATAATGTAATTTTGCAATGGAAAAAAAAAGTTATTTGTTATAAAAAGTTAAATATTGTAAACATTACTCTTGGAGATAGAAATGAATTATTCGCAAGTATGATTGCAAATTACTTTTAAAAGGAAGTATAGTATGTTTAATTTTAGAATTAATTTTATTTTGAAATTTTTTTTCTAGCCTTTGGTAGCAACATATTAGATGATGGAGCTGTCAGTACGGCTGAGAAATCCATTCGACAGTGCCTTTACCAGTTGCAACTTTTGAAGAATGTTTGGGCTGAAATTCTTCCAGTGGAAGTGTATTTCAAATCCATTGGTACTTTGCTCAATACTTGTTTAGAAGAAATAATTTTACGAATTTCTTCTATGGAAGATATTGCTGCTGAAGCAGCTGGTCAGTTGGACAGCAGTTTTGTTATCTTAATCAATCAAAGTCCTGATTTTTTTAAGGTATGATAACTTGATATTATGTCTTATAAATAGAGGTATTTTGTTTTAAAATGATTTTTTGTAGTATATTATTAATTGTTCATTTTTTTCCTACTTTATGTAGTAAATTTAAGAATTTCAAATTTTTTGGCTTATATTTTAATTTTATCACTCAAAGTGCAAAAGGTTGTATGTTTAAAATCTGCATACGACTATTTCTAGTTATAACAAGCAGCTACAAAAACGTAGAACCTTTTTACATTTGTTTGTACATATTATTGACATAAGAGATTTTGTCACCAGGCGGAAATCACAAAATAACACATGTAACAATAATAGAAAAAATTGGAAATTTTGACACACAACCTTTGTTTTTTTAGGGGCAGAATTTATATTCTACGCATCATTTTAAATAAACTCCAAAATGGTTGCAAAATTGCTTATCAAAAATTTTTTTGCAACTTGAAAGACTTAATGGTACAATACTATTCAAGCCAAACATAATAATTCAATTTTCCACAACCTGTGCAAAATAAATGTTCAGCAAGACATTTTGAGTCTACTTTTTAAGAATATTCTTCTGTCGGAACTTCATGAAAAGATCAAATCCTTAATCAGTCAGTGTACTATGTATCAAAGCAATTTTAGAAAGGAGTTTATGCATTTCAACAATCATTTATTGAGGAGCATCAATAAATAATTGTTGAAAACTATTTACATGTTTTTAATCTTGAGTTTAATATTTAGAGTTCTAATTATATTTTGGAATAAGTGTCTTTTTATTATTTTTGACAGTTACATGAATCTTTTATTTCTTTACAGAAAGCTTTATAAATGAGTCAGTGTTTCACTTGCTTGGCAATGTCTGTAGTGTCATAATGATTTTAAAGAAGCATTGACTGCCCATTTTATTTTCAGAAGGGCTATGCAAACTACTGCTTTTGCATTATTCTATGATTAATAAACACCCTCCACAATTAAAGATTAGCTCTCTGAATATGTAAAAGTAAATTGCTGAGGAGCAATTACGGCTGTCTTTGAGGTACAGCAAGAAAAATTATACATCGTCTTCTAGTCAAAATAAAGTGATTAGAAAAATGGCTGAAAAATGTCCTACCATTTTCTCTAACAAATATTTCATACTTATTTTTAGTTTTTTATTCCTTCTGAAAATATATAACCTTTTTTAACATTTGGTTGTTTGTCTGCAAGTTTAACCTTACATAAACTTTTGAAAATTTAAACAGTGTTATTTTCTTATAGGTCCCAGCAATAGATAAAACAGATTCTATTCATTTTTATGTGAGGAATTGGTTCAAATTCCAAGAGCTGCAGCTTATATTGAGTGCAAGTATGAGAGAGATAGTAGACAGATGGGCTAGTGGTAAAGGACCTTTAGCAGCACATTTTAAAGCTGCAGAAGTCAAACATCTCATTCGAGCCTTATTCCAAAATACAGAAAGAAGAGCTGCAGCTTTGGCAAAAATAAAATAGTTTCATTTGTGCTACCATTGTTGTAAAATTTTAAAAGTTTTTATTTTTGTTTAACAGCTTGTTCTGCAATGGATTAGTTTGTTATTGTAAAAACAATATCTTGTAATAATGAAATGGTTATATATTTTTAAAATGAAATGCAATAAAATTTTTTGGAAAGTATATAACTGTTAATTAATTTCAGAACTTAAGAATGTATTTTTATATATATTTCAAGTTTTTATAATTATTGAAACAAGTCGGAAGTCTGTTCATTAGAATTATTAATGGATTAATTTTTATGGAATTTTTTATTTCTTTCAAATTTAACCTCAAAATCATATTGTACAAATTTGCATTGAAATAGACTATATTATGATTAAACATTAATATATATTTTTAACTGTATTTTTAAAAATTGAGATGTCTTATTTTCACTTTTTGTTTTCTATGCATTTTCAAAATTCATTAACTTCTGAATTTTCTATATTACCTGCTAATTAGATGACACATTCTCTGTGGAGAACTTGTTTTTATTTCAATTAATATGAGAATCCTGAAGGACATATGAGTTATTTAAATGTTTCTGTAAAATAAATCCTACAAATAACTTTAATTTTCAATTTCAGTACAATAGTATGGAAATCATTTATTTGATTTTTACTATATTAACCACCTGGACAAAAGTTACACAGTAGCTATTTTGGTAGATCTCATCAGCCAGATGGTAAAGGCAATACCTCAGCTAGCACCCTATTCTCCAAACTTCCAGAAGTTTGACTCTAAATGGCAGAATTAATATGGCTGCATATCCTGCAGCTTTCTAGTAAAATCGAGCATTATATCCCAGATCCACCAAGTTATTATATTCTGTATAGCAATCATTATTCTACTCTAAATAGCTTAGTTAAAATTTTTAAGTTTTCTTTAAGGGCATTGTAATGTTTCACGATGGTTGAGAGAATGCTTGGCCCAACTCCTTCCTAACACAGGGTTGCTTTTTGTAAAGAAGTCAGTTTTCGGCGTTGACCTCAGGAAGAGAGGTGATATCTTAATTTGTAGTTATTTTTGGGATATCTCTGGCTTCGGAGTGCGACGTACCACACTATAATTTTTATATGCGTTGTCTGTCGTTTGTTTGTCTATGTCTAAATAGATGTATTTATTTAGAATCTGATGTCTTCATTTCAAAAAAGACAGAAGCATCACAGGCATCATATCAATAAGGCATGTTAAGATCGAGATAACTATCCAGTATTCTGCCAAACATGGCTAGATATTTTTTCAACCCTCGTTTTCAGGGTGTGAAGCACTTCATGACCTTCTTATCTCTTAAAGATCTAAAATGTTCAATATCTTGATGTCAAATTTTTTGAGGACTAAAATCCTTTCCTTGCCCTAGATGATAATCAGAATAAATGTCTGAAAAGTTACTACTCTCGTGAGAAATTATTTATTTCATTAAAATCACCTGCTCATTTTGGAGATGTATTGAAAAAGTAAATTTTAAGTTACAAATAGCAACCACAAGTTCATTTTTCTGAATTTTAATAAATATGCAATTTTATATTTCCTCAAAATGAGTTAACTGAAGATAGAAACAAGTAGGTAAGAAACATACTATTTATATTTCCATATACTATATATATTTATATTTCCATACACATAGTAACCATAACAGCAAAAGTCAAATAAGATTTCGTTAAAATATCAAATCTGACATCTTAGATTATTCAATAAATTATAAATATCAAGAATCAGTAATTATCAATATTACTAGATGATTTTTAGTGTGTTACATAATATGTAGTTTGTAGGATAAATCTACTGTTTTTTTGTTTTTTAAAATGATTACTCGCCATAAAAGCATAGAATTTTAATACTTATCAGAAGATTTTAATTTTTGTATATCTTTAACTATAAGAATAAAATTAGCAATATGTGCCAGTTATTTACTGTTATTAAATTTTAACACAGAATTATAAAAAATATGTAATGCCCCTGTTATAAACAACATGCAAAACAAATAATATTAATAAATAAAACATGCAGTTCAAAGGAGGAAAAAATGCATCTAATAATAAATAAATTTTGGATTTTTTGTACTTCATTTTAAAATGCATTTTAAGGTAGGAAAGGTACATTTGAGGTCTACATTATTTAATTTCACTTTTATTTGGAGTTTGAAGCTTTAACTTTTTATGAGTCATAAATCAAATGATGCTACATGCTGGTTCTTTTTTCAACAAAAATAGGTAGAAAACAGAAAATACATGGAGTAGGAGTTAAAAAAAATGACAACATTTAAGAGATGCAATGCATCATATGCATTTAAGCAGGATTCATATCTGTCAGCCTACAATAGAAACTTTAAAACGTCAAAAATTTTAAAACTTAAGCAAAAATTGCAATAAATGTGTACCTAAGAAGGAGGGGGGGAAGACAAAATGGAGTTTAGAACTGTAATTTGACAGGAATTTCATACAAAATTCAAAAAGAGGCATTTAAGAAAACGTAAAAATGATGCTAAACAGCATTTTCTATAGAAAATAATAAATCATGTTAAATAAGATTTTGAACAATACAATTTTTGTGTGTTAATAGAACTTTGTTTTGTCATTTTTCCATAATAAAAGCTGTTTTATAAGAATTACAAATCCAAATCAATTCATCCTTATACATGAAAAAAAAAAAAGTCTCTAAATATGCTTAAAATTAAAAGATACTAATTGTTAAAGACATCACATTTTTTTTAATCCATAAAACATTTTATATTTCTGTAGGTTTACTTTTTATTTGTTTATTAGTGTTTTTTTTTTAGTGACAGCACAAGAGTTGAGGATATTTATCAACTAGTTTCCGACTCATGTTTTCCCAGATTGGCAGTGCCTTATAAGTCCATTGTTACATTTTTTTGTTTCCAAATGAATATCTTACAAGAAATCAAAATTTCTTGTAGAGCCAGGGGCTCAAGTAAGAATTTTTGTTTGAATAATTTGTTTTTTATTTCAAATTTAAAAATTTTTCATTTTATTTACATGACACTAACTAGGATATATTGTTGCAATCATGATTTTTATAAAGAATTTTTTCAAATCAAAATAAAATCCTGGAAATATATAATATAAATCGCAATTAAGGTAAAGACTGAATTTCCCCCATAATTCCATATAAAAATCAACAGTGTAATTTTTTATTTAGTATTATCTGATCAATTGCACAAGGAACATCTTTTCTGCCATCAAATATAAAAGGAAATGAGGAACTGAAAGATAGAGCTGCTTGAATAGCTGGAAACAATATTTTTCCAATGCTGTTGCTATCCCCAAATCCGAAGATTCCTTTCACTTAGTTGAATGTAACATTTTTTTGAACTCTTGCTATGTTCTGATAAAACTGTGGTATTTAATAAATAGTTTATCGATCGGGGTGGGAGGACATTCGTTCCACCCCCAAATTCCATTAGTTCACTCCGGAATGCGGATCCGCAAAGTGAACGAATGGATCAGAGTTCGCTTAATCGGGATTGGATCAAGTTCGACTTGCGAATCTACAAAAACGCTGTTTTCCACGGATTCAACATGTGGAGTGGATAGGGTACTTTGTAAGGGAGAAGAAATGTTTTTATAGGAAGAAAGGTGCCACACCAGGCAGGCATGAACCTTCAAATATAGTTCCAAGTGCAATGCACTCTCCACATGCTACTAATTTGTACTTTCAATAGAAAATATGTATAAGAAAAAATAAATTACGCCTGATGCATAACAAATTATATGCTCAATGATTTTAAGAAAGATACCCAATACATAATAAGATACATCAAAGATTTTGCTGAAGAAACAAATATTTTAATGATTAGTCTTCTTTATAGGTATAAGATGAGTTAACAAATTAAAAAAGTTCTTGCAATTTCTTTTCAATTTAACTTTCATAAAGAATATCTTCTGTCCAAAAAGCAAGTAAAAACTTTTATCTACTACCGAGTTTAGAGAAAATAAGTTTTTTTGTGCGGGGGAGGAGTAAAGCAATTAAGATTTAATAAAAATTAGCACTTTGTCCCAGGATCAATGAGTAACAAGTGTTTATAAGTTACAAAGCAGTTAAATTTAAAGAAATTTTGAAGCAAACTAGTTTTTTGCTTCAGGTTTATAAATAATACTTTGAACTCAAGAGAAACATGACTAGTAAGTAAACGCAAGTCAAAAATCTGCTTTAAGGCAGATATTTCTAAATATTAATATCAGCAAAACATTGATTTAATCATACACAATCAGTGGTCAAATTCAAATATGGATGTAATTAACATGTTATGTCTAGCGTCACTGCAGATGGAACAGGATCAAGATGCTTTTTCACGGCTTCTTTATCTTGTTCCAGCTAGTGATGCAGGGTATACCCAGCTGGTAGGTAAATATTTTTTGGGTATTTACCCAAAAATTATGTTTTTTCAACAGAAAAAAAGTATTTCTGATCGGTGATTAATGTTTAAACAATCTAAGAATTCAGAAAGATTCATAAACAATTGTATCTTAAGTTCAAGTTTTCATTATCAGCTTATTATCATTTTAAAACTAAATGTAACATTCTTTTTCTCATTTAGTTAAAATTACTCTTTTAAAAATAACAGCAAATACATTATTGCTCATTTACTTATGGTAATTAAAAGGGCTGATATTTAAATAAAGTATTTTAAGTGAAATGCATGATGTAGTTATTGCATTTGTTTTTTCCTGATTAATTTTTTTTAGATTTTTGTAAATTAAAAAGTTGTAAAAGGTTCATATGTTTCTAATTTTTCTTTACCTTACCTTATGCCCAATATATATACAGCAATATCCTATTACACATCAGTGCAAGTTAGGAACAGTTATTGAAAAATGAATACCTACCTATCTTGGGTACTTATCCTTAAAAATAAATACTCAGGTATTTTATATCGCTAGTTACAGCTGAATAAATAGATGCAATGCTGCAGTACTGAAATTAAATTGTAACTTTCCCATTGTTCTGGAGATATAATACAAACCATTCTGCAAATTTGTGACAAGGTAAATTATCTCATTTTTATCGATATTTCTTGTAATCATTTGCCAACAAGTCAAAACATTTCTAATTTTTTGACTGAACATCCCATTCTCGCATCGGCTCAAGCAAATGCTTTTCATTTTTAAGATGTCAAGAAAAGATTGATTGCTGAAGACAAGTAATCAAATTCATAAATAAATTTCATGAAAATCAAACTTCTACTTTATTTCTGCCTTAACATGATTTATTAAAATTTTCTTACATTTTCAAATTTAAGATAAAGCAATTAAATTTTCATAAGCATAGTGAGTAAGGCTCATCCTTGGATTGCAATGCCATAACCAGACAAGCACAAAATTCTTTGTCATTTGACTCAAAACAAAATAAGAGAGGCTAAAATGATAGTTACATTGTTTATGTATCAGAAATCCTTAAACATATGTTTTGCAAGGAGCCCCCAAAGCAATTCGATTGCTATACTTCAAAAAAAAAAAAAAATGTGCATATTATTAAAGAAATTACTGCCAGATAGAAAATGTTTTTTCATTTTGCAGACAAAGCTATAATGCTTGTCCGAGATAGAATTTTTTTTAAAAACCATAAATCAGATAATTATTCTTACAAGCATAAGGGTACTTAGATAAAATGATTAATGCAACCTTCATATACAATCAAGTATCATTTAAAGTTTGAAAAATAATTTTCAAAACAAGACAAATATTCATAAGATATAACATGTTTATTCACTAAAAATTTAATCATATATGCATAAGATAAAAAAAATAATATATTATGAACAATAAGCTCTTTTTCATCCATATTTTCATACTTTTACAATGTGACATGTTTGACAAATCAATTTATTTTGAATGGCTAGAATAATAATTTATATCATATTTTTTGTGATATAACATAGGTTTCATATTTTGAAACAAGTATGATATTTTTCCTGTCTAACATGAAAATTAATAAATGATTCATATATATATATATATATTGGGTACTTTCCAAAACTAGGAAAAGTACTACTTCATAGCAGCTATCATCAAGTATAAATTTCGGCATGAAATATAACTTTTCTGGTAGTGTGTCAGTCATTAAATTGTCAATATGCAGTCTAAAGAAGCAAAGTTGATGAAAAATCACTTTTCACTTTCAAAGGCAGCTGTTTTGTCTGAATGTATTTTGGGAGCTGCCATACTACCAACGCCCCCCCCGCCCCAAGAAAAAAGTATAAAAAGTTATTTAGCTTTTTTAGTGTTGCCTCTCACTCCCAATCGTTTTCTTTTAACACTTAATGGTTTGTTCTCCTTTAAAACATTTTGAGCTGGTTGTTCCACACAATCTGTTTCCATTGCTTCATTTTCTATAACAGGTTCATCACGAACAGAACTATTACTCACAGTACTGTTATAAATAGAACTGTTTGCAATGCTTGTCTTCTGAACAGATTTGTTGAGAACTTCATTATCAGGTCTATCACTTAGAGAATCTTCATCCACTATCTCATCATGATCAGAGTTTTCATCATTGGCAGTTCCATTAACAGATGCAACCTCGGAGTTTGCTTCCGTTTCTTGAGACTGTTCAGGCTGAGTGATTACAGCAGCATTGATGCGGAAATCTCTGGCAGTGCTCAGTTTCATATGATTTACTAAATTTCTCTTGTATTTTTTAGACAGAAGGATAAGATTTTTCTCAAAAGTTTCTATAGCAAAAACTAGTGGAGGAACAGTGCGAATTTCTCGCATTGCTTTTGCTGCTGCAACTTGACTTTTCATCTTTTTTTTTCTGTCGCCTTCTTCAGACATCATTTGGACATATGTGATGAATCCATAAACATACGATGTAAGCTTAGTGTGGGTTAGTTTCACAAGTTTCTCGAAATTTGAATGAAGCACAGCAGTTTTTGATTTAGTATGGCGCAATAAGTAGTATTTTGTCAAAGCACACAAAATTCTATAAAATTTTGCAACTGTTTTAAAAATATTACTGCTTGTATTATCTGGAGGTATACTAGTCTGAACTATTTCATGAAACACCAAAACCATATCAGCAAGACATGCAGAAACTCCCTGTTCCATATTTTGTATGCTGGTGTCACTGCTATTTGACGACTGTAAAAATTCACTTGGAAGGACTGCATTTGCTTTCATATAGTTTAGAACATATTCAGTCTCATCTAGTAGCTGATCCAAGTTTGAAATTAAATACGGCATCAAAACTCGAGCAATTTCAGGTGTGATGATGTTATATTTAGCTGAACCTCTAACTCTTTCATCAGGATCTATATCATCTAAGTGGAAATGCAAATCAAAGGCTATTTCTTTAAGAAAAGTCAAAACATTTGCATACTGATGAGCCAGAGTAAGGCATAAAGACATAAAGGATTTAGAGACAGATGCATTCTGGAACACTTGCTGAGAGCATAATTGTTTTAACCACTTGTATACATCTTCACTAAAGTCGCAGGGAAACATATCATATAATGTTTTGATAACTGATAAAAGAGGGACAATTTCTTTTAAATTAACATCATTTTCGGTATCTGATAGCAGTTTCATCACCGATTTCTGAATAGATTTTAAAACTATTTGAATAGCTTGAGTTATTGTTGCCGATTCATTGCCGCAAATTTTAATAACAAACTTGCTGGCGTTCTTCCGATGATATGTACTAATATATACGAATAAAGCAGCTAACCCATCAGCGAAAAATGCAGATATTCTCTCCCAATCCAGTGATGAAAAGTCGGAACCAATACCTTCAAGGTAAGTTTTAAAATAAACCTGACCAAGAGTTAGTATATGATTAAATGAGTCAGCCATTACTTTAGAGAAGCCATCATGAATACCGTTTTCACTCAACTTCACTATTTTCTGATTTGACGACTTCACAATATGTATCACAAATGCTGAATAATTTCTAAACAAATTCAAACCCTCCTGACGTTTGAAAGTACCATCTAAAAACAAACCATGCATGTATCTTGAAAAGAACTTAAGTGTAACATGCATAGATGAGGTTATGTTAGTTTTCCCCTTCACCGGCTTTTTCTGTTTTTTATCATTGAGTGAATCAAGTATTTCTTTATATTTACGATATAGTTTCATAAGCAATTCACAATTCTCAGAATCAAAATCCTTATTCTGTAACAAACAGTATTCCATTAAAGATTCATAAACATTTAGCACCAGACTGCTTTGCAATGTATTGGTAGGCGCATCATCCAATTCTTTGTTAGTAAGCTGCAAATTTACAATATCAATCTCACTCATTTTGTTCATTAATTTTTGCAAAAAGTCTTCAAGTATCTTTTGTGCACTGAGATCATATTCATCATCGTCAACAACTTCTTCAGATTCTAATAATATAAGATGAATGCAAGTAATAAGATGAGCAAGAGGCTCTTCCATGACAATATTACCTTTCAATTCTTGGAAACACAAATCGAAACGCAAAGGTGTATCAGAGTCACTGTCGCTATCATAGAATTTTTCAAACTGACCCAAAAGCAATTCTAATATAATATCACGAAGAGATTTATTTTGAAGTGTAACATCATATAAGCCTTCATAGAGGAGTTGACGTACAGTTCCTTGTTGCATTAAAACCCTCTTAAGCAAGCCCATTATTTCTAAGCACATAGTTTTGGAACTCAAATTTCCAGCACTAACATAAACATCAGCCTTTACTTGAGTTGATATTAAGGAGGCAGAGGATGCCTGACTACTGACAGATGTTTGGCTCTGACTAAGGGAGACTTTTCCTATAAAACTGAGTTTCTTCAGAATCATCAAGTATCCACTTACAGCTACTTTTCTGGCATCAATATCTCTGTGAAAAAGAGCTTTTCTTAAGACTAACATTAAGGTGTCTTTTAAAGGCATGCTTATTCTTAGTAAAGGGGCAAGTGCCTGCAATATGTCGACAGCATTTGCATGAGGTATGAAATGAATATAATCTAAAATTTCCACTATCCTTGGAAGTACATCTAAAAGAAATAAGGGATCACTCTGTACAATTTGGGATAATATATCAATGTAATGTTTCACAGGTTTTTGAGATTTAGTAACAATCTGATTCAGAATTTGCTCAAGTATGTCTGATCGGACAACACGATGGTTTTTGAAAGTATCCCTCAGAATGTGGCTGCCCAACAGACAGCCTTCTTCCGATGTCGATTTGACGACATTTCCTCCAATAGATCTTGGACCAAACGCATCAATTATAGAAAATCCAAATTTAACAAGACCTTGACAGACATGATCCCATCCATATTTACTGCACCTTATAGCATCTTTAACCAATTCCAAAACGCTAGGATTTAGGGGAATCATTTCTCTCATCCACAGTGAAGTGTCCTTCTTAGTCTTTAACTGATAGGTAACAGTCAGAGATTTCTTTAAGGTGTCAAATATATCATCCCTGTTGGACTGGATTTGAGACAAAGACAGTGAAGCTGCGAAAGGAAAAGGTAAGAAAACTACTTCAGCCTTATGTTGCACTTTCTTCATAAGGACAGTAAATTCCTTTCCAATTGTCTGATCATGCCTACAACTCACAGACAACATCAGTATCACCGTCCCCTCAGTTTGTCGATAGGTTATCTCATTCCCATTACCAATTAATGTTTCACTGTCATCATCTCCTTGTTGCTGAAACTCGCCATCTTGTTTGATGAAGTAGGATATAATCCCCAACAAAATTTTTTGACGTTGACCCTTTGATGATAGTAGTAACAACTGGTAGATGTAAGAAGGGAGTTCAATCAAGTCAACACTGGGCAAATACTTCAGCAAATTGTCAATGATTAATTTAATTTCGTCTTCAGTTAAATCGATGTCTTTAAGTACAGATATTATTTCTACAATACATGATATGTTAACATCATCGGAAATTACAGACATGATGATGTCTTTTTTCAAATCAGCACCAGATTTCTCTTCTCCTTTATACACAATGCTGTCGCGATGTGATAAGCAAGATAAAACCTTAGAAAAGATTTCTAAAAGTTTATTTCCAAAACTACTGGCTTTCTTGGCATGGTCTACAAAGAATTCAGCAACTTTCATCAAACTAGATGTATGAAACATTTCTACTTTCAGTAAAAGGATATTAACGATTTCCGAAGTCAAGCTAACCGATAAATCAGGTATTTGTAAAATACACAAAGAACTTTTAAAAGTTTCTGTGAAGCGTTTTTCGGATTCATCACTGCCATCCATCGATCCTTGAAATATAGCACGTATATAAGCCGAGACATCCTTACTTCCACTTTTTGCCTTGTTTTGAATAGTCTGTAATAGTTCCTGAAGTGGAACAGACTCTAGAACTTGGGCTAAATCCATACTTCCCGAATCAATCTTCAGGGAAATCTTAAAAAAAAGAAAGCAAATCTTCTAAATTCTTTTTCAAATATAGATAAAGATAACGTCAAGAACAATTTTCGCGCCACAAGAATTCAGTTTATTTTTGTTTTCATCAGTTATACTGACGGATACAGTGACGACACTTTCAAAATAAATTTTGTTAATTTTGATTAGCTTTCAGTTTTTTAAAAAAATTCATTCGGTTCAAAATCTTAAACTGATCTGCACATTAGTATTTATTTGATTCTTCTAACTCAATAACACGATAATAAATATTTACAGATATTTTCCTAAAACCAGTAAAAAAGTAAGAAGACTGTAAATTTTATTATTTGTTTAAAGCCTGTGCAAACAAAATCATTTTAAAAAAATCATTTTTTCCGTCTCATTAGATGGTGTATAAAGTTTGAATAACTGCAGTATGACCGTAATGACTTCGGAACATTTTCCAGGAGTTCCAGCGTTGTCGTTAATAATCTATCTTTTCATCAGAAATAATGCGATATTAATAAATTTCGTCACTTAGAAACAGACCAAAAGCAATGATTTTTCCACATTAAGATCAACGGGTCTATTCTGGTACCCCCGGTTGGGGG